>JACEFO010003159.1:0-86871 GCA_015342445.1 Digitaria exilis | reverse complement strand
TTGATTCTTATGAATTGTGGTGCTATTAAGCAAGAACAAAAATAAAACAAAAACTAATTAATGTTGAAAATATAAATAAATATAGGGGTTGTAGCTCAATTGTCAGAGTATACTGTGCTTAAAGCAGGACTGAGGCTCGAGGTTCGATTCGCATCTCTGTGAAGGAATTTAGGGCTGCTGTTTGAGGATAACGTATCCCATTTAAGTAAAGTATACTTAACAGATTAACAAGAGCAGGGGATGTAGCTCAAATGGTAGAAAGCGCTCGCTTTGCATGCGAGAGGCACGGGGTTCGATCCCCGCATCTCCATTTTTTCAAATTGTTTTTTTGCTCTGTTTCCCTCCACGGCTGCGTGGTGACCGGGCCCACAAGTCATCCTCATCCATTGTCCCTCCCTAGCGCCGTCGCGCGGCTCCATTGTTTGGGCATTTTCCTTCCCTCCATCCTCGCCGTTTCGTTTCCTCCGCCCAATCCCAGTCAACCACCACCCTACCCGATGGCCTCGTCGGCGTTCAGGTCCACCACGCGCGCCGCGACCTCCACTCCTCCTCCTCCACCACCACCTCTCGCTCCGACCCGCCCCCTTGCCCGCGCCGCTCCCGCTCCCGCAGCGTCAGCGCCGCGCCCCGCGCCCGCGCGCCGACAGCCTCCGTGAGGAGGACTACGCCAACACCCGCACCAACCCGCTCTTCGACGCCGCGGCCTCTCCTTCCGACTCTCCATCCCCGTCGCAGGGAGCCGCTTCTAGCGCTGGCGGAGGGGATGTGCCCAGGCGGGACAGAGGGCGCGAGCCGGTCAAGAGTGGGGGACGCGCCGGCGGGGGCAGAGCGCGGTCGGTGTCCGTCGCGCCTCAGCGGCGGCACACCGCCTCGGCGCCGTCGGCGGCGGTGCTGTCGATGGGAGGAAGGCTTCGCGGGCGCGGTTGGTGGCCGACGACGCGCGACCGTACCGGGGCTCGGAGGTCAGTTTCTGCTTCACATCTCACCTGGAAACTTCGTCTCCAGAAAAGTTCCCCGCTTTTCATAACTCGGTTTGCAAAGTTTCTGTTTTTTTCTTTTACTCTCCACTATATGATCCACTAGTGTATGCCCGTGTAGATATGCAGACTAATTGATACTCAGTCAGTCACTCTGCACCATAAATCATAATCTGACTGACGTCAGAATTGCTTAATACAAAAAATTTGTCTTTCTGCTCTGACAGACAGACGTAGAAACTAAGATGCAATAAGACAATTGCAATATGGAGAACCGGCATTCAATATTCAGAGGTACGTTTACACCAGTGTATTTTGGTTCTGAACCTTGTTGATGCATGGTATTGACTTCAGAGAACTGTAGTCATAAACTGATAACATCTTCACAGGGAAGCATAGGGGACTGATGCAAGTGTTCTTCTCAGGTCAAACCACTGGAGTGGTAAGTGAAATAGTTGCTATTACTTTGGTCCAAATGATGTATGCATAGGTTTACTTGCAACTAACATGTCAGTGACTAAAAGAATGTTTACCATACGCAGGGCTGCCAGCAAACGAATGAAATTACCAACTCAGAATTTAGCAGCTTCAGGGATCCAGTTCTGGAAATTCCTCCCGAGTTCGATCCAGATTCTGCTGAGTTTATCTCTGACATATGTGATTATGCTACAGAATACAGAAAAGAAAGTATGTTGTGGAAATCCCTCTTGATTGATACAGAGCTGCTGAGCTGGTTTCTGATATGAGGATCGGTCACATGGAGCAACTGAAATCCCCTTGAGTTCGATACAGATGCTTTGACCTGGTTTCAGAAATATGCAGCATGAAGCAAACCAACGATTGGAGCAACTGGAAGCTCCTCTTGAGTTTGATCCTGACACCTGTGGGTTGGCCCCTGACATTACAGAATATACAATAAAACTCAAACAGGTCTGTTAACTGGTGTGCCAACTGTGTTGTGCCTTTAGTTAATTGTAGTCACCACTCAATTTATAACCTTTTACTGCTTGATTGCAGTCACATGAACTGTGCTCGAAAGCTTCGGGCAGATTTGGCAGCGAAGAGCAGCGGGAGCAAGACTGAGAGATTGCTGAAGGGCATAGTAACAGATCCAAATTTTTACTGAGACACATTAAAAAACGGCCAAGAAGAAAGGTAATGTATTTCTAATCCAGACAGCAGACACTAATTACATCAATTTATCCATGTATTATAGAGATTGTGTTAATAATTGCATTTTGATCTTACCTTGTATCTGATGCGGGATCACAGAGTAGCATAGAAAGACTAGAAAGTGTCAAGGCATCTTAGCTAAAGAGGCAATGAATTATTTCGAGAGTGTGTTTCAATTTCAACAATGGATACAGCTGATTTCTCATCACATGAGGACCCTCAGTCAAAATCGATTTTGAATGCCCAAACAAAGAGCAATAGTAGATTTTCCCACAAGGGAGATCAAGCATTCAGAACCCACAGTCCATCTGATCAACATGCCCATCATGAGGTTAGTGAATTGATTTTTCTCTTAGTTGGAGTGTTGTTTAAGTGCTCGTTGTAGTCCTCTTAATATGCTCTCATTTTTTTGGAAGTGTACAGTAGTATGACCCGGTATTAGGACTGAGATTTGAACTGTTCTTGGAATATATTGTGCACCCTTACTTCATGATATGGTCTGTAGCATGCTAAATGTTCTGAATCATAGGAACACCGCAAAAGCTCATTATTCTATTTTAGAAGTTACATATATTCCTCACTTTTGTGGATAAATGAATGTAAAATGTCAACACCTTTTAATCGTTCTTACTACATCTTATAGAGGGCCCTATAAGATTTAAATAGTACCTTATCTGGGGATCATCCTGAAACTGCTACCCTTGTATCAATAGACTGTCATAAATCATAATATCATGGTAATTATCCTCCTCCTCTAGTTTATCTTCAGCCTGACATATAGATTGACAGGATATCCTCACCTTGAAATTTTCACGGCATTTTAGTATAATGGCATTTATGTTTTGTTTTCCTTCACTTCCAGGGATTCGACAAGCAAACTCAGTGCTCAATTAGCGTAACTGGATCTGATGCATCTGACAGTGTTATCTTCAGTAACACAAAGCCCACTTGAAATTTGGAAGCAACTCTACTGAAGATCTCGATGGTTTTGACACTCCACGGAGCAGAAGTTCTTGTTTCTCGTCACCCATGAGCCATAAAAAAATATTGAAAACTGTGATGTTCGACAATACCTTGGGAATTTTGGAAGGGGGAACAATATGGAGCAAGAGAAACAAGGTCTACTTATTTTGCTGATGACTATGTCTTCCCAGAAAGTTAATCTGGACCTATTAAAGGATACGGCAACCTTCAGAATCGAATGCAATATGGAGGGCTTCTTATATGTAACATTAGAACATTCTGAGAGTGAGTGAACAGGCAAGTAGTGCCTACTGGCCAAAGAAGTTAAGTATCTAGTATCATGGTGTAATTGTAAAGAGATTGGCATTGTGCAATTATTTGTGCGGATGGTGTAAAAGAGATAAACATTCTGCAATTAATTATCTGATTGTAATTGTAAAGAAATAAACATGTTGCTTCATAGTGGCGAGATCAGATAGAAAGGTTTGAAGTTTTCTGGGTCTTTGGTTCAGGAATCTGATAGCCTACAACTTTTTACTCAAAGACGGGGGAAAAGTAGATGAGAAACAACGTTAACTGCTAACCAAACACTCGCTGATTACCTGCACTACAAGCAAACGTGCTTTGAGTTCTTCAACGCATTGTATATGAACGTGAGAATAAGCTGGATCTGAAGAACTAATGCTGCTTAATCTGCATAGTCGATTTGTAATTGCTCTTTTCTGGTTGATTGTAAACAGTAATAACGAATGCCAGGTTCCCTGTAGTAACAGATCCCGATCCCTACTATGTTTGAATTCTTACACAACAATTATACAGAAGATCGCCCTGCTAGCTGCGGCCTGCGGCTCTATTTGGATAGGTACGGTTGTCGATGCTGGTTATAGAAAAGATAAAGAATTATAAATTAGTTGTTGTGCAAAACTAAATATAAGTTGGGGATGTAGCTCAATTGGTAGAGCATTAAGTCACGACATATTTAAAGGCACGAGGTTCAATTCCTCGCATCTCCATATAAAACTAACAATTTTTTTTTAAAAAAATCTCTGGGTGTTTTAATTGAGCATTCTCATCTTATGTTGTCCACTTAGACTTGAACTTTAATGCCAGATATATCCTAAGGATATCGGAAAGTAAATTCAATTTTCTGGTAATATAAGAAAACTTAACAGCTAAGAAATAAATACACACCCTCACAAAAAAAGAAATAAATACACAAACGGTACTTAGTTTAATTTACACATTCCATATAAACCAGATAGAATAATTTAACCAATAGCATTGGTCCATACGATCTGGTTTCAGATTCATTCATTGCCGGTTATTAAATTTACAAGTTTAAGTTTCAAATAAAATAAATAAATACTATAATTTACTTATACCACATAACTATTCTAATGCAGCTCAATTGGTAGAGCAATTATTTGAATTCATGATAGAGGCAGACGCTTTGATTCCTTGCATCTCCAATAAAATAATATTTTTTATTTCTGTCCCTTAGCATTAAAACAAACATAATTATGGCGAGAAGTAAAATATGAGTTGGGGATGTAGCTCAATTGGTAGAGCACTATCTAAATGCATGCATAGAGGTACAGTGTTTGATTCCTTGCATCTCCAACAAAAAATATTTTTTTGACCGAAACAAAAAAAATATTTTTTGATCCGATGACACACAAAAATAACAAAATCTGTTATGATTCAAATTAAATAAAACCTTGGGATGCATATATCAATTAATAGAGCTCGAATGTATGATAGAGGCTATAGTTCCATTCATCCGGTCCCTTCGTGTCTTTTATTTATTTCTTTCTTTCTTTATTTATTTATTTATTTTCACATGAGACACAAAAACTATTATGATGCAAACTAAATTAAAACTTGGGATATAACTCCATTCTCTGGACCACTTCGTGACTTTTATTTATTTATTTTATCATGAGAGATCCAAACCCTACATTTTATACCCCATTCCGTTCGAAATTATAATTTATTTGAATTTTTTATCCTAAATTTGACTGCTCGTTTTATCAAAAGAAATTTATGCTAATATAGGCAAATTTAAGTCATTCTTTAAGTAAAGCGAGCCATAACAAAAAATGATATTGTTCTCAATTTTTAATAAAACCTTGAGATGCAAAATTAAATAAAACCTTGGGATGTAGCTTAATTGATAGAGATCTACTTGAATGTATGATAGAGGGCATAGGGTTCCACTCCTCATAGACCCACTTTTTCATGGCTTTTATTTATTTATTTATTTGTTTGTTTGTTTGTGAGGTCTAAACCGTGTATTTTATATTTTATTAACACGGAGAGTGAAAACGTGCGGTGAGACTCAGCCGGCGTGGCATCAGCTTGACGTACTATCATGCATTCTGGCTAATGAAATACTTTGACCAATAAAAACTGCATGCTCTATTTTGTTTACATGGAAATGACTTCTATCAAAAAGCTTTCTTAATTAGAAGAAGAAAATTACGTCGCCTCAATCCCTATAGTTTACCAAATCAGGTTATCAGGTCACAGAACAATTGAAATTACTGTTGTTTTCTGAAGTGAAATAATCAGAGAATCGCTGGAAACTGAGTGTCATAATTGCATCTTCTGAAGGAAATCGAGGTCGCGGTTTCGTTTGCTGTGACAGCATGCCATGTTATCATTTTCTTCAGAGGCGATATACCACACAACCATGTTGGATTGCTAGGTTTCATATACCATTAAGTGGCCCATGTCAGTTCTTGGTTTGGTTAGATTTTGCCCATTCCCGTGAAAACTGCATCCATGTTTGACTTCTGCTGCCTTAATAATCTTATACTATTATATTCCTACTATTTCCAGCTTCTCATTCAGCGGGGAATATTATTGGATCGTATTCCATTGAGTGGTCCATGCCAGTTCTTGATTTGGTTATAGAATTAGAACTCTTGGTGAGGATATTCCTTTAGTACGTGGGCAGACGTCCTTGCAGGTAACTTGCAAGCAAGGATGCTTGTTGCTGCATAACGGGTGAGAGATTAGATGAAAGGTTTGGAATTTCTTTGTCTTGGTTCAGGATCTGGCAACCTAAGACTTTTTACTTGCATTGGTCGACTCAAAGACCGAAAAAAAGGTAGATGAGAAACCAGCTTAACTACTAAACCAAAAAAACACTTGCTGCCGTGTCATTACCTGCAACCACTAGCAACACGTTTATAAGTTTCTTCAAGCTTTGCATTTCAAAATACTCAAGTTGTGGCAGTGTTTTTTTTTCCCGTCTTCTTCAACTCCTGTTTGGATTATTCGACATGGCACGGTTGTGCATCTGAATGCATATGAGCAAGCTAGAACTGAAGGAGTCTGCTTAATCGTTCTGAAGCAAACAATAGCAAGTGTGCGGCAATTCTCAGGCCTGAATTCCCAATCAGTACAGAGGATTTGAAGGAGCTCTTGTTGCACAGCATGAGGCAGCATGGTAAGGCATTGACGGTCTTGATGGATTGAAAATTTGGAATAATGGAACGGAAGGTCGTACGTGGCTAGCGGTTTCAATGAACAGTCGGCGTGGTGAAGGTTGCTAATATTCACATTTGGGGATCGTGTTTACACGAGAGGAAGATACTTGGGATTCATTTTTTTCCATGGTGGAAGTGGGCAGTGGCAGTCATATGTTCCACATGATAAATGACAAGAGGCAGTTAACGTCAGTGGCTGTCAATTATCTGAATTCTTAGTGCTCGATCGCTTTGTGCCGTGCCAACTTTGGATGGATGATCCTCGGGCCTTCACAAATCATAGTTGCTTAGAGCAAGCATATCACAGTTGCACATTGCAATGTTATTGCAACACATTGCAATGTGCAGGCACAAGGGCATGCAGATGCAGCGGAGGGGAGGGAGGGGAGCTCTGGCTCTGCTCTGGTGTGTTTGGACAAGTGTCGTCGGCCGTGACCGACTCGCTCGCTGATCGAGAGAAACCAACGGCTTGAGGGAGTGCATGCTGTTGTGTGGGCCATTTGGACGGCGTGCAGGTAACATGTGTATACGTTTGCCGGAGTACGCAAGCATCGCAACACGATTTTTGTCCCGTTGTGGCCTAGTGCAGGCACACGACTCGGAGCCAAGGCGTGTTTATGCATCGTTCCTTTTCCGTCTCTGCTCGAGGGCGACGCCCGTTCCTTCCGTTACGTCCGCGCTGCGTAAACGAAACCAAACTCTGCACAATCCTACAACATACATGCAAAAAAATCCAAATCTACCACTTACATACAAAAATGACAAAACCACCATATACCTTTTTTTAATATTATATATAAAGTAAAATAAGGTACATGTACCTTACTTCCTTACGTTTAAGGGAAATTTACATTCGTTGCGAAAAAAATCGACGGGTGGAACGTAGAAAGTACCTAGAAGACTTTAAAACCATACTAACCAAGTCTTTATGTTTAACAAGTCTTATTTTTTAATATTTTGTGCTTATTATTCTCCGTTTACGAATAATTATGCACATCTCCTCTTCTATAGGCAACTGAAATCGATCTTGATTTATTTTAGATGCATTCTCTACATAGTACGTCGGTGACTGGATTTAGAGACGTACGCGACGGCTATGAAACCACTTTGAAAGATGGTGAGTGGGAAGCCAGGCACGAGGGAGATTAACGAAGAAAGAATGTGCGAGTGCCCGTTAGGCTAATGGAGTAAAAAAAGCAATATGTCTGTATGTCCAATAACCATGGTTAAAATTATTCCTATTAAGCTGAAACCTAGACTTGGGACAAAATAGGATAAATTTCAATAGTGAATGTGTTGAGCTATCAGAAAATTCTTCCGAGAGAAGCCAAATCACCCATGATAGTTCATTCATCAATAATCTCAATGTTTTCTTAGACCGTAGGGAATCGAGATGCAGGGGGTATTTCAAAACATTCTTTTTATTATAATTTCGATTTTACAGCTCGATGGAGTAATTGAATTGCCAGCTTAGGTGAGCAGCCACCTGTATTCCCAACAAAACTGCACACGTTGGGCGTCGCACAGTGAAAACGGCAGCAACGGGGTTTCCAGGGGAGAGCGTGCAATGCAACATCACCCAGCGAAACCAAACACACCACAACAGGTTGTCATGTGCTCCTACTCTACAGTAGTAGTAACGGAGATCTTGACCAAAAACCCCACCGCTGCCTGCCTCTTGCGCGCTACTACTACTTACTACTTATATATATAAATAAAACCCCCCGCTAGCTGCTCCGTCCATCCATCTCGCCGGCGAATTCATTTCCTTCGCTCGCTGCACCGGCGGCGCGGTGATTCCACCACCACAATCACTCGTTTCGCCAGCCAGTAGACGACGTCCGTCCTAGGAGCATCTGCCTGCTGTTCTCAGAGAAAAAGAGAGAGAGAGATCATGATGGTGGAGAAATCTCCTCCCCCTGTTTCTTCCCCTCCTTCTCGTCTTCGTCCTCCACCATCTCCATGGAGGAAATAATCCCTCTCCCTCCCCCGAACAAGAGGAGGGCCAAGGGCCGCGGCGCGCCCGACAAGCCCAAGAGGGCCCCCGCAAAGACCGGCAGAGCAAGAGATCCCAATGCCACCGCCGCATCGGCGGCCGGGAAGAGGAGCTCCGTCTACAGGGATCACCAGGTACGCGCCTCGCCATCTGCATGCCGTCCTATCCTCCTTTCCTCCTTCGATTGACATCGCTGCTCTCTTCCGATCCCAATCGCAATTCTCCGCGGTGAGCCCTGCCTGCACTGCATGGTCAGTCAAGGCAATTCAGATTTCAGAATTACTGGAAAGAGAGTTCTGTCTGATCTCCAGCCCACAGCTGCCAATGTTTGCCATTGCTTCCAGCGCGATTCTTCGCTTGCATGTTGCACCATCGATTCTGGGTTGCAAAATATCATTCTTGTTTCCATGCTCTTATTTTTACCAAGTTCTGACTCGCAACGCAACTCCCTCTTTTTTTTTTTTTAAGTCCAAATTAAATGCCTCTCTTTCTCTCTTCTTGTTCCATTTCCGACGAAGGATGGAGAGGTCGTTTCAGATAGCTAGGGAAGTAGAAGTTAGTTCATCTACATCTTGCAGCCATCGTTGTGTTCTCCTATTTTTTTTCTTCTCCTTGTTTCGAGGCGAGTGAGGCTTGTAAATATAATGCCGTCGCTCTCACCACTTACGCGTCGCATGCATGCGTGTAACACAGGCACAGGTGGGACAGGCAGGTTCGAGGCCCACTCGGGACAAGCATGTCTCACCTCCGGTCCAGAACAAGAAGAAAGGCAGGGCAAGGTGAGTAGCATTGCTCTCGGTATAGTATCACAATTGCATTTGCACTCAAATTCAAAAGTCTATTCTTTTTCACCTTGTTTTTCAAAGTTTCAAGTATTTGTTTTATAATCTTTTTATATGAAAACCTGTTCTTTTCATCTCATTAGTTATTTTTCAAAGAGTAAATAAAAAATTCTAATACGAGGAGGATTGAGCAGTAATACCAATAGAAACCCAAATAAGGCCCTTTGTTCTCTGCAAGGATCCTGATGCATCTGCCAGTAGTACAAAGCTGTTTTCAAAAGTGCACCGAATTTCTTAAGGCTGACATTCTGATCAGGCTTTGTTTATCTCCTTTTCTTTCTGTTATCTTTGGTGGGGGTCCTTGCCTGGTGATCTGCATGTGACCGTGATCTACTGCTTGCTGCTGGGCATCCTCGAATAGTCTATTTGGGTAAGTCCCACAGTCTAGTACTAAATACATAAGCTGTCTTTGCCAAATTCATGTTACTTGTCGCCAGATCAAGCTGTGATCTGCATCCTTGTCTTGGTATGAAAACCAATCAAATGTCTATGATCTGCAGGGGCCTATGATACTGAGGAGGCAGCTGCTCGTGCATATGACCTTGCAGCTCTCAAATACTGGGGTCCTGAAACAGTGCTGAATTTCCCCGTAAGTTCCTGCATGATCATAGAAAATAAAATGTCCACAATTTGTCAAGGGGTTATATTGTTAGCAAACTCCTGGATGACCAAACCCAGAGAAAAGAGCGTGAACTGAAAATGGCTTCTTTCGTGCTCAATTATTTATGAACAAGTCACCAGCTAGTAATTAATTTGTATGATGTCAAATCGAGCAATAAGCTCACCACCCCTGTCGGCCTCTTGCAACTAGTAGGAAACAGGACATTATACAACCACAGGCAAGGCTAGCCTTCATTAATGTGCAGTGGTAAGCAAGCAGGGTAATAACTGACAGTTAAAGTTTGTTTGTTTGTCTATGGTAGGCACGTTAACTATAGTGTTAGATTAAATCAACAAACTAAGCATAATGATTTGATCGATGCAGGCAGAGGATTACTCGAGTGAGATGTCTGAGATGGAGGGGGTATCGCGGGAGGAATACCTGGCCTCCCTCCGCCGCCGGAGCAGTGGCTTCTCCAGAGTGTGTCTCCAAGTACAGAGGCGTCGCCAGGGTTACTATTTGCAATTCATTCCTCCGTGGTTTAATCACTATTAGATTAAAATCCCTCACTTATGATCATGCACGTAGCTGTTCTACTCGGTTTCACTAGCACATGCAACAGCCAACAATGTCCATTCAAACCAACCTGGCAAAACTGTGCAACTCAAGTACCAAAATGGGAACTGAGAATGGGTCCAGTAGAAAGTGCAGGCTGATCAAAGGCAGAAATATTTCTCTGAGGCCTCCTCCAATGGTATATTTGTGCTAGCTCATAGATTGTTTAATCGGATGAACAGTGTCAAAATAGTACAAAATGGAATGACTCTTGCAGAATGGGTTAGCTCTTGCTAGCTCTTACCGTCTCTAATTATTGAAGGGTGCAAAATGATGTGACCGGCTCTTGGCCGGTCACATCAAAAGATGCACTGGTCAGTGGAATACAAAATGCAATGAGGCTAGCTAAGAAGCTAGCAAAGACCAACCCACTTTGCAAAGATCAATCCATTTTGTTACTTATTTTGACACTGTTCATTGATTAAACAATCTATGAGCTAGCATATGAGCTACTTGGGTCCGTCCCAAAAAACATGCACGTTTGGGATGCGTGTCAGTAAAATAGTTCATGTTTGATCAATTTGTATGAACAATGATTGTACTTATGGCTCTAAATAAATTTGTTAAAAAACTACATTTAAAAATGAATCAAATGATGTATATTTTACTGATAAATATTTATATTTTTTATTTATAATTAGTCAAAGTTAAGATTCTGAAATTTATTGGAAAGCGAGAATTTCATGTATTCTGGGACGGGAGAAAGTAGCACAAATATACCATTGGAGAAGGCGGAAGTGTTCTCGTAGTCGCCTGACACGGCATGTTGGATATGAGGTCCACCTCTAACCTGACTGTTATGCATCACCTGGACCTATGACACGTCACACGCCAGCCATGTCACGCATGCATGACTCATCAGCATTGTGCGCCTAGAAATGCCAGTTCTGTATTGCATGCATCACTTAGTTTTGAAACCAGGACATTCCTTATTTTCTCATTGTTCAGAGATGCATGACTTTAAGGTTATAGTAGTTTAAAAGAATTGAATTTTAATATTCTTATTGTTTTGATGTTCCAGGCACCATCACAATGGGAGGTGGGAGGCACGGATTGGGCGAGTGTTTGGGAACAAATACCTCTACTTGGGACATTTGGTATGGACTAGAATACTTATATTGCACAATAATATTTATAGTTTCATGCTCTTGCACTTCTTTTAAAAAGTTAGTTTATGCCAGCATTTAAGTGCTACGCTTGTTTGTTGTAGAATTGTACTACTTACTGCAAGGGCCACCTACTTTAAGCAATTTTATGAAGGTTCATGAACCTAACTTTGACACAATTTAATGGCTCATATTTCTTAGTTTCCCTTCAATGCACACTAGACAATCTCCTTGCTGTACTGTCCTATACAGATATGGATGGATGGTCTGTCTTTTTCGAAAAAAAAATTAAGGAAAAAAATTGAATCTGATCATCTATCAGATCATACTACAGGAGCATAATACTGGTGCGCTTTTCCTACGCAAAAAAAAGTGTCCCTTTCTTCACTGTCAAGATCAAGACCATAAGACCCAAGATACTGGCATGTAAGCAATCCCCAGAAATTTGATCCTCCAGCAGTCCAACTTGCCCTAATAATTAGTAGCATAAAACAGGCAAACTGTTGGCTTATTGGTAGCCAAAAGTACATGCTTCCGAACTCATGTGACAGGCACGTGACCGAAGTAGCCACCACTCACCTGCCAGCCACTTGCCAGTTGCAGTAATAATAAGATGGTGCCTAGGGATCTTCAATTCATCAGCACTGCCGACCTTTTGTTTTTTCACTTGCCTGTGTGACTCAGCACCAGCAGCCAGTGATCTCTTCACGTGCATCAAGCATGCCCCTGTGTGGCCGTGTCAAAACTAGATCAAGATTCAAGATCCAGACCACAGATTTGTTTCACCACACCACTTACCACTAGTACATCATAAAAGGGCCAGTGATAAAAGAAAACACGAAGCTTGCACCGATACTGGGCATGTCCAGGGCTGGCACATGTGCAAGGAAGCAGCCACCGTCCATTCAAATTAGTGAACAGCCGTTGTCTGCAACTGCAATTCAGTATCTACTATTAAGGACAACAGAGATTGAATATATGATCATCTCCTGCATGTTTTATTCTCAAACCAACAAAAATATACCCATTGTAATCTTTCACCAAATATTTGTCTTACTTTCTAAACGCACTATACTCTAAGAACAATGGCACTTAACAAATTTCAGATTGTGGAATTTCTCAACATATTACTCAGGCCATTATGCCAAAACTTTTAGCATGTTTTATGCACTCAATCAGACGTACTTATCATTGTTCTCTTCCTGCAGACACTCAAGAGGAGGCAGCCAAGGCCTATGATCTTGCAGCCATTGAATACCGAGGTGCCAATGCTGTAACCAACTTTGACATTAGCTGCTACCTGGACCACCCGCTGTTACTGGCACAGCTCCAACAGGAGCCACAGGTGGTGCCAGCATTCAGCCAAGAATCTCAACCTGATCAGGGTGAAACTACTACAGTCCAAGGAGTCTGACTTAAGCGAAGCAAAGACACCTGATGACAATGGCAGAAACTGATGATATTGCAGAGCCTGATGCTAATGCAGATCCCCTCACAGTTGATGACAGCATCGAAGAGAGCTATGGAGCCCTTGCATGGATACGAGCTAGATACCATGTCAAGATCTAACTTTGGCAGCTCAATTAACCTAAGCAATGGGTTCACTGATGAGACTTTGAGAGCAACATGGCTGCTGTTTGATGGGTGTTCTTTGGTTGATGGAGGCAGCAAGGATGGTGTAGGTCTGGGCAGATTTCAGTTTGTTTGAAGAAGGTGATGGTAAGCTGAAGGATGTATTTCAGACATGGAAGAAGGAATACATCCTCCAACAGTGATCAGTGTGTGCAATTGATCCTGAAACCTATGGTGAGTGTCTTGCAGGATCTGAGATATCCAAGGAGGTTTTCACTTTTCAGGTGTCCTTTCTTGGGTATGCTTGATTTGTCCAGTGCCATAATGCCAAGTACTGCAAAGAAGCTGAACTTGGTAAAAAGCCCCATGGCATTTTCTAGGCATTAGACAAGTGTGTTAACGTTCCTTGATTCTTTGAATTTCCTCCAGGCTGCTTGCCTAACCTTGAGAGATTGTCTCACTTAGCCTAGATTCAACTAATCACATCCTGATGAATCTGAAATGTGATTCAAATTTGTGCAGTATCACAATTTTGCATGGCAGTGCTGTCAGTGAAGCAAATGTGTGTTTCAACAGTTTACAAAGCCATAACCCTAGTAGCTCCAGCTTAAGGAACATAGCTTCTTTTGTAGAATTAATCTTGAAAGAAGATTACCATAATTTTTACTCTATACTCGTGACTTTTTTTTTTGCGAAAGCAGATAGTTTACCCAGAGACAGTTAAAAAACATTAGGAAGTTGTAGACAAGTTTTTTCCCCCCAAGGGCATCATATATGAAGGTGGAGCTTTATATTATGACGAATATACACCAGTATCACATCTTGATGTCACAACTTGCCAATTAACTAATTAAGGATTTTTCTTTTCAAGGAATCATATGTGAATGTACACAGTATACATCTTCAACATCCAGTAAAAGAATGGACAACAAAATGAAAATAACATATCGACAGTGTAAAGGATCTCTTTTCCTGCGAAGCACAAACAGGACTACCTTTTTAGCATTCTGAATGATGACAAGTCTTGGACGCTAGAAATGCACCTTGTAGTTAGCTCGTTCTCTAATTCAACTCGTGTAGACTTCAAAACCTCCTACAAAATGGAAATAATTAATCATCAGCTCAAACTTGGTGATGAAACGAAAAATCATTAACATGGATAGATTATTGTTTACTCCAATGCTCACATTGAATTCCATATAATTAGCTCGTCTTGCAAGCCACTGAGAATCAAGCACTTGAAAAGCTACATAGAAAAGGTTATCGAAAGCCGTCTCGTCATCTTCAAGTAGTTGAACAGAGTGGACAGCAGCTTTTGTACTCATTTTTCCTACAAAGAGATAATCATCTAAGATTCAGTTTTAAATCGATTGCCTGCTTACGAACGAAACTCCAAAGGCAGTGAATCCATGGAGGGAAAATGTGTCCCAATGAATACCAAAACATTTAGCAAACATCGCAACAAATCACCTGATTGTAAATCCAGCATTTGAACTAACATATAAGATATGTTTACTCCACCTGCTGCAAAGGGATACTCCCATTCAGCTCTCTTGCCCTCCACCTTGTGCAGTAGCCTATGAAATGAATCCTATATGTAAAAGCAATTCCAGAGGTTAAACACGACTGAGTCACACTCGCTAACCGATTTATAGAGCAAGTGTCCAGGATGAACAGAAACATACTGGGTAATTTCTAGCAAAGTATATTAGATTCTCCAAGGACATGAACCCACCTGCCCTGCAAGTTCAGCATACAAATCATATTTGTTCAATTGGTGTCAACATAATGCATGATAATTTATTCATAGCAACGTCATCACTATAAGAACCTAAAATCTGTTGACGGGTCAGAGTTTTGCCAGCCCATCTCCTTCCACAGGTCTGATTTTAGAGGAGGAAGTTGTCGATTAGGATAAGCAAGCCTCCAAAGCTCTTTCAGAGCATCCTGTAACAGTAAGAGAAATTACTTTTTCTGATTCACACTACCTTTTCAGTCACGAATACCAACATATCAAATACATTCTGTTTATCCTATTCTCTAAGGGAGAAAATTAGCAATCACTTGATAAGAAAAAGGAAACCATAAAGGTAAACTATATAAAGAATTAGAACCTGATGCTTGACAGAGGAGCAGTCATATGGCACATCTAACCGCTGTCTCAACAATCTCAGTCTTTCTACCTGCAAAGTGAAACAGTGAAAACCCAGAAAACATTGTCTTAACAAAGTTGGGCAATGTAATCGCTACTATAGCAATCGAGAAGTCAAGGATAATGCATAAAGTTGCTCTCTAAAAAGGTTGAAAGTAAGGAAGAAGGATTCCTTTGATTTCCTTTAGACACATGGATGTCACCATCCAAGGGAAAAGTCAATTGAAAAAAGAAATTAATACCAGATGTGAAATGGATACACCAACATTTGTATGCATGATTGTGAATAAGGTTAGGAAAAAGGATATGTAGATGCAGAGGAAAGAAAAAGGTTTGACCCGCCAATCAACTTATATTCAAGAACTTAAGCTTATAACCTATTAGGGAATATGAGAAAATTGTACTTATACTGTAACGAACTTCCATATTAGAACACTACTTTCTAAACTCATGCTTTCAATAAATGATTCCCCTTCCCTTTCTGTTGTATAGCAGTTCAAATGAAAATTGCCTTTTTGCAAGCACCACATTACCTGTAATGGACTGAGATTAAGTGGAGCTGTCTGCCCATATTGTGAACTTTGGGAAGCAGAAGAATAACCAAAAAGTCTTGCAATCAAAGATCCAAATTCAGAAATAGCATTTACTGCATAGAAAAAAGTGGGTATTTTTCAGAACAGCACTTCATAATGGAATGTGTGACAATTGTAAATGCAGCATATTAATAAAAAAAGAATGACAAAGGTGAATTTCAACACAACGATAAATAGATGTTCTGGATATAATCAAATCTTTAAACTAGATGACCTTGTATATACGATGTGTCGCACATTTTTCTTATCACTACATAGATTATCTATGGTTTAAAAGCATTTAAAGAAATGAAAAGTGAGTTAAGTGGATATGTTCACTAGAATGATTATTGCCAGCAGCACCCAAGTGATAACTCATAAACACATAGCCAAAGATGAAAGAATTTTATCAGGTAGGACTATCGGAGTATGCTATTTATATATATGCATGACACTAAAACATTAACATCTATCTCTTCTTGAGTTACCTATCTTTCTTGCAGACTGAGCAATAAAAATTGATAGAAGATGCGCCCAACGAAGGCACTCTTGTCTTGTCCCATCCCAGAAATCTGACCACGTAGCAGGCTCGTATCTCTTCAAATATATAAAAGAAAGAGCATACTGAGAAAACATGAAATAGAAGTTGGTCAACGAACCCAAGTAATTGAGAAATTAGTAACCTTGGATTTATCTTCATGAGGGCCATTTTCTAGAAGAGGTTCTGTTACAGGGTGTGATATTGTTGTCTCCATTTGTTTTTCACTTGACTTATCAGTTTCAGAACTGCAAGGCCTTCTTTTTATAGCTTTTGAGGCCATACTAGCTGGTTGTATGAATCATGCCTGCTCTGAGATAAAATTGAGTGATATCAGAAACTATATATTGACTGGTGAAAGATAACTAACCAATAGAGAGCAGGACCAACCTAACGAGTATGCTTTTGGTCAGCAATAAATAAATAATCCAAGAATAATTTAGAATTCCACCACAAAACAAGTCATAGAGAACGCTGATATAATGAGCGTGGCTCCGGCCCGCGTTGTAAAAACTTTCAATTTCCTTCTTAATACAATGATACGTAGCTCTCCTACGTATTCAAGAAAAAAAAAGAGAACGCTGATTAGACTGTTCCCAGCAGTAATGATGAATGGACCAAATTCATAGGAAACTTACCCAAAAAATACATAAACTAATCAAAACAAGAAAATTTCACCCAGGTGTTGAACAAACTGGAGCACCTAGACATAATCGAATTTAAGCCTATTTACTCGAAAAGTTGGAGGAATAGTATTTTCACTAAATGGCAGCCACTTGCCACAACACTGGCAGCATGTTTGACATCAAAATTCGCAAATTTAGGGCCTTCTTATCATCTTTTTTTTTAACAAAAAACAGCGAGGGAGGCCCCCGCTGTTAAATTTTATTAAAAACCTTCTTATCATCTCGATCTAAGCTGGAGGCATTGTCTCATTGAAATCAAAGGGAAAAATCAGAACTTAGGTCGTCTCCACCAGCCCAGTTTGCCTGAAATTTCTACAAGAAAAGAAAAACAGTACTCGCCGCCCGATCGAGGACCCCGACTGCAGTCTCCGCGCTTTCTCGTCCTCCCCTTTTCCTCGGTCAGCGGAGAGGTGCTTGAGCGTCAGAGATTCAGAGATCCCCACCTACAGGGCACGGCTTTGGCCTTTGGCTTTGTGATCTTCCAACAACGGTAATTTCCTGTCGCTGAAGGGGTGCTCGTGCAAATAGGTCATCAGACATGCTATACTTCTACAGCAGCCCCTGAAAACACATACAATCAATCACATATAACTCCTGCTCCTTTGGCTCCGAGGCGAGGAGAGGGGACGATGGACTAGGCCCCACATGTCAATTTTCCGGATTGGTATGCGGCCGCATGTACTATCAAACGGCTGTGTAGGCTTCAAGATTCGTGCGAGTCTAACACCCCTCCCGCGCACTTGTTTCCCGAGTCCTATTGTTTCTCATTACCACCCCTCCATTCCCATCCTCCCCGCCGCCAGCTCCCGTCTCATCTCGCCCGTTCCGTTCTCTCTCTTCTCGCGCTCATCTTGCTCTCTCCGCGCGATGCCGCCGCCCTCCACACGCCGGCGCCGCGATATTCTCCACCACCGCCCTCTGCTCGCCCACCTCCCACGCCGCACGCTGCTTTCCTCTCCACGACCAAGCCGCCGCCGCTCTCGTATACGGCTGCCACTCTCTCCGTACCCCGCCGCCACCTCGTCTGCGTTGTACGCCGCCGCCAATCCTCCCCTTGCCTCCCACACGCTGGAGACCCTCCACCTCAAGTCCTCGACGAGTATCTCTGCTCCGATGCCCCTCCTCTCTTCCTTCCATTCCTTCTCTCGTCTGCCCATCATCTCCATAGAGGGATTGCAGATTTCAATTTTTTGGTAAGAATAAGCTTGCTTCCCTCACTTGTTCTAATTTTTTCTGTCAGGTGAGTCCCCAACTCAAATCTAAAGACTTGGATCTCGTTTTTGTCACCATGTAATCAGGTTGTCTTGGATCTTGGTACTTTGTGATGGTCTTCACATTCCAGGTGCGTGCTCTTGATCCATTCAATTCAGCATCAGATTTGCTGGTTTCTAGCTTCCATCCAGTGTGGAGCAATCCAAATTTGTATGTTCTTCTTTTACCTAACACTTGTTCGATCTAATGTCTCTATGTTCCAACC
Source organism: Digitaria exilis (assembly GCA_015342445.1). Classification (NCBI taxonomy): domain Eukaryota; kingdom Viridiplantae; phylum Streptophyta; class Magnoliopsida; order Poales; family Poaceae; genus Digitaria; species Digitaria exilis. The sequence continues at coordinate 68,107 of JACEFO010003159.1, read as the reverse complement.
CATCTACAACGTACAAGGAGTTTTACTATATTTGTTATTTATATTCATCTAAATTTCTAAATAGAGCATATTAGTCGGCTGGAGCCCTTTCATGACAATGTGCACTTTTTTTTCTTTGGAAATATGCAGAAGAAAAAACATTCAAATATTATGTGTTCCTTGTCATTCTGCATTCTAAGGAGGGAGCAGTTTTGTATCGCTACATGATTGAAGGCTCTTTGAGCATTTTGGTTAGTATTACTATATTAAACTGTCATAAACAAGAGTCTGGGAAAAGATACAAAAAATAAATCACAAAAACGAACCAGGTTTCTGACTGGGATCGGAAGGCTGCCTCAAATCAAGCTTCTGATTTGGATCGGATGTCGAATGAGCACTCTATTGTAAGAAGTTCTGGATTCAACTCTTTACGCGCCTCTTCTATGGCATTCGTAGGTATTACGAAATCCCTCCGCTCTGATTTGGACAGAAACACCAAAATAATTACAAAGGATAAGAACAGATCGAAATTGAATGGGCTATCAGAGAAAAGTCGACTGACCGTGGTGACGATTGTAGAGATCTGTCAGAGAATTTTGATTTGGGGTAAAATTTGGGCTGACTTCAGCGGTAGGAATGCTGGCGGCGCAGGGTCTCAGCGGGGCATCAGGCGGGGTTCCTCTGAACTTTTGGAAGGAACAATTGGAAGGTCTGAACTTGCGATCCAATCAGCACAAAACCTTCACTAAATCGAACACAAAATCAGAAGGTCTGAACTTTTGGAAGGACCAATAGCAATGGCGCTTCTGGAACTTCAAAGAACAATCGAAGTGTGTAGAAGACAGATCGACAACAACCTCCTGCGCCTTGCCGAGTTCGGGAACAGACAGATCGATGGCAGCAGATCGACAGCAGGGTGCCATGGATGGCGACAGGGGCTGCGAGCAGCGGCGAGGACAGCGGTGTGAGGCGGGGGCGTGGAGGCTGGCGCTGCAAGCATGGAGCGTGGAGACGAGGGAGGAGCCCGGCGGCGGCGTGGAGACGAGGGAGGAGCCCGGGAATGCAATACGGCGGAGGCTGGGAACCTGGGAATCGACTCTGTTGCGGGGGGAAAGAGATGGGAATGAGAGCGATGTTGACCAGCACGAGATTGAAGCACGGATGGACGGCCAAGATAAGACATGCGGCCGCATGCCATTTCAACCTCGCCACGAGCGCCAACTACCTGTTCGCGCCACAACGCCGTAGGCATGGCCCCCCTCCTCCTCTTCTTCTCCATCCTACTCCGCTTCACCGTCGCCACCGTGGCTCGTTCTCCGGCCACGGCACTCTTCATCCTCGGCGACTCCACCGTGAGCTGCGCAGGCAGCATCCTCCCACTCAATCTCACCATAACGCCCTCCCTCTCCGGCGCCGGCGGCCCGTGCCTCCTCTTCCCTTCCACCCGTCGCCTCCTCCCGGACCTCCTCGCCGCCAAGATGGGCCTCCCATCGCCGCCCCTCATCTCCACCCTCAACGGCACGGCGGCCGCCGCGGCGAGGGGCGTCAACTTCGGTGGGCCGCAGTACTACCACTACGGCGGCGACCGCGGGATCTTCCGCATGGGCGCCGTCGGGCAGCAGCTGCGCCTCGCCGCCGAGACGCTTCAGCTGCTGCAGCTCGAGACGGGCACCGCGCAGGACGCCTCCTCCGCCGCGGCGGGCGCCGCCGTGTTCGTCCTCTCCTTCGGCACCGACGCCTACGCACGCCTGCTCTCGCGCGGCGGCGCGGAGGCCGCCGACGCCGCCGCGCCCAAGCACGGCCGTCGTGGGCTCGGCCGCCTCCTCGCCGACCGTATCGCTCGCGTGGTCTCGGAGCTGTACGAGGCGGAGGTGAGGAGGGTGGCAGTGATGGGGGGTGGCGCCGCTGGGCTGCGCGCCGCGCGTAATGTGGGAGGGGATTGGCGGCGGCCATGGCGGCTGCGTGGAGGAGGCGAACGAGCTCATCGAGGGGTTCAACGCCAGGCTCGCGACGAGGCTGGACGATCTGAGGCCGCAGCTGCCTGGTGCTGACGTTGTGTTCTGCGACGTTTACAAAGGGATGATGGAGATCATCTCCAACCCCAGCAAATATGGTAAGCTGATCATACTGGAACAATTTGGTTTCGCGTGGTTCTTGATTTCAGAGGTTCTAAATCGTTTTAGATTACATAGTTGCATGCTCTGCAAGTATGCATCATGTCATGACGGAATTGCATACTCTGCATCATGACTCTGCACAATTCTTGCTTATGTTCTGCCGTACACTACTAGCCTGCTATGCAGAACAATGGTCAGCTGCTAAGGGTAAGAGGTGTTAGCATACTACGATGAGGTATATAGTCCATCAATAATTATCTGCCGTAGCCCTCAAAAAAAAAAAATTATCTGCTGTAAGGCACTGAGTTTTGAATATAACCTTCAGACCATTCCTACTCCCTGCTAAGAGCATATGAAAAGATTAGGTTTCAGAAGTTCCTAAAAAACCAGAAAGCATATTTTCAATACTAAAACGTAGCCTCTTTGTTCTGTTTGTAGTCGTTACAATAATGTACATGTTTTAGAACATCAACTTAATTTAATTGGTATTGAAATTATCCTCGTGTATCAATATAGTTTGCGGCATGCTTTGTTTCGGTATGGCTGCAAAATAGAGGCACTTGCTCTGCATGCCTAAAAGGGATGCGACCCTTTTCCTTGCTCATACTCATCTATAAATCTGCTGCCAGCATTTCTGTATCCTCCAGTGATGTTTCCATAAGGGAGTCTTAGGTAAGGTTATTTATGAAATCTGAACCATTACTTGGACTGTTATGTTTTATCTGCACAACTAGGCTAGTCCCAAATTTGTTAGTCACCAGTCCTAAATTCAACTAGCACACCTAAGGAAGCATGTATGATGTCTCAGTGCACTTTCAGTACTGCAGACGATATATGTCCCTTCATATCATACTTCAAATCCACATCATCTGACGGCAAAGGACAAAAAGAAAAGCAGGGAATCATCTGAAGTTCTAAACCCACCATCCTCCAGCTCTTCCATATTCAGGTCTTCCTTCAGCTTCTCCATTTTTCGCTACATTAAACTGAAACCCAGTTGAATCCCTTAGTTTCCATAGTCCCTACACATGGCAACAGAACTGACAAATGTTTAGAACAGTAAATTTCTTATCGCTAATTCAAGTTTTAACTTCCTCATAAACTGTTTGCGCACTAGAAAAGTAACAATTATTGGTAGCAGATAACAAATTGGGCAAACAAAATCGATCAGAATTTTCCCTGGTAATCTTTTAGGATCTAGGGATTTGTATCTTAGCACCCCTGACCATGTTTATCCAACCTGCTGAAACGGCACAATTTTCATGCTACCGTGCCAAAGATGCTCGCCTCATTAGAGATCAACCCAATTGCTCCCAATAAACTGGTGTCTCCTTCATATGAACATGGTTTGTCCTAAGGAGCTAATAATACAAACCAGAGTTTCTGGACTCTGGTGAAAATGAAAGCTAAGAAGAGATTGGTCTCCCTTGAGCTCTTTCTCACGGAAAAAGACATGACATAAACGATGGCGCCCTTGCTGACCAACCACGAAAATAAGCATGTACCTGTGCCTTTGGTGCGTTGAATGTGAGGTACAGTAAAATTCACTGTAGGTGGGTGTGATTGCTGAAGGTGGATTGAGAAATAAAAAGGAATTGATTTCCGTTGGTGAGGTAGTTAGTTGTTGCCTCCAAGCCAATTGCCGCCGGCACCGGATTCCCCCATCGGTGCCATCTACAAGAGATGTCAGAGAATTGTGATGGTGCCGTATTGGCCGTATATCATCGGAGCAGGCAAATCACATTCTTCCGCTACTGCTGCGGCAGGTGGGCATGCATTTTCTTTATGCAAATCGATCAACGGATTACTGCAGAATTAGCAATCTCCAAGCACGCGAGAAAGGTAGTAACTTGGTTGCGGCCGGCGCCGATACTGTGGTTGATCCCTGATTGATTGCGAATGCATAAAGTTGAAGTTGGTGTGCATCTATACGTTGCGTTGCATTGCTGGGCGAAATAGCTTCCACTAATTTGTCCTAGGTGTAGGATTCCAAAACTGAGGTGAAAATACGCTAAAAATGAAACTGAGGTGAAAACGAGATGCTTGCATCTCTCTGACTGATTCCCCTTTGGCTTTCAATTCTGTCAAAGCAAAGCATCGTGGTTTTGTCATACTGAAAAGGACATGCATACATGCATGATTGTTTTCTCTTTCCTGCGACCAGGGAGAAAAGATGCATGCATGGCTGCTTTTGCATCTTGCGTGTGAAACACTAGTAGTACACATTAATAGTAGTAGCTAGGTTTGTTTTGTCATATCTGTGAGTGCTGCTGAAGAAAATCTGACCATGGTTGCTGTGTGATGTCGCCGGGCGACGACAAACACACACGTACGTATGTACAGGATTGGAGGAGACGAGGGAGGCGTGCTGCGGGCTGGGCCCTTTCAAGGCGTCGGTAGGTTGCCTGAGCAAGGGGATGGCGTGCGCCACGCCGGAGCGTCACGTGTGGTGGGATCTCTACACCCCCACGGACGCCGTGGCCACCCTCCTCGCCGACTGGTCATGGTCTTCGCCGCCGACGGCGATGACGACGACGAACATCTGCACTCCCGTCTCGCTGCAGCAGCTGGTGGCAGCTCATGGACTGACCTGATGATCGAGCTGCGTGCATGATTTCATGACTCAAGACCGATCGATCGACATTGTATTTCGTCGGTATCCTGCAGCTGCATATGCACTGCACGCTGAAAACATGCATGGGATGCTCTGGCCGGATCACGACCAGGGTTTTTTTTACCGAACCGGACGGCCGAACCGTCGCCCGGCGGTAGCGGTAAACCGGACCGGTTAGACCGGTAACCGGTGGAAACCGAACAAATTCAAATTTTGAATTCAAATTTCCCGTGTCGCCGGTTAGGACCGGTTAGCCGACCGGTGGCTCGGCAAACCGGTCACCGGTTAGCCGACCGGTTGGACCGGTTAGCCGACCGGTTTGGCCGGTTTGCCGGCCTGGTGCCTTGAAAAAAATGGGCATGACCTATCCGTAAATTAATAGAAAAATTGACCACAAATATCCATACATATAATTGTGCATACAAATATCCATACAAATAGTTTAGTAGTCCTCTGATACAAATAAGTGTTCATACAAATAGTTAGTTTAGTAGTCCTCTCATACAAATAATTGTTCAACGGTAGCATTGCGAGGCCGTTTCATACTCCGCGGTGGACGTCACATTCAAACCCGGCCTCACAAGCAACTCAGCTTTGAACTCTTGCCAAGTTTGGCCCGTCCAGGCCGATGTCGTCTGCCATTCCTGAAGTAACATATTATACCAATGAGGATCTTGCCATTCGTACACCCATCTCATCGGTGACTGCATGCTCAACTCCGGTATAGGATAGTGATAACTAGACTGTGAGGATTCCCTGTAGGAGGAGCTAGAAGAGAACTGTGGAGAGCCGTAATCCGTCGGTCCAACCGTTCTCCTCTGCGACATCGGTACTCCATGGTCAATGTCCTGGGTTGCATGTGTGAACTCAGTCTCCCCTGCAAATCAACCATATAGTATAATTAATACTCATAAGTCAGAATAATAAAAACATGTTCATATGGACGTACACTTAGGTACCTGTAAAATGGAGACCAGCAGGTGGGTTTGAAGGTGACACGCCTCCGCCCCCGCCACCGCCAGCAGCACCGCCACTGCCGCCACCACTGCCACCACCATCATTGCTATCATCACCAACATTACTATCATCACCATCATCGGTAGAGCTGCTGTCCTGAGACTCCTGATACTCTGGACTTTTATCACCCTCACCATCATCAGTTTCTTCATCGCTCAGGACTTCTACTTCTTTCTGTTTGCCTTTTCCCGTGGCCGGGCCTCGTTGGCGCTTCGGGTTAACCTTGCTAGGCGCGATGTGGTACTTCCGCTTCCCTACATGAGTGTTACCTACATGTCGTCGTGCCCAATCACTGATGCAATCATCCCCTGTAGAAGTACGGAGGTCCGTCGGATTTATTTTATCAGCGACAATATTAGAGGGGAGCGGTGTGTCACCTTCATCATCGTCCTCGTCTAGAACAGGAGCTTTGTTTGACCTTCCATATTCCATCCATTCCCGCACCGGATTTTTAGGATCATAGAATGAAAGATGGGCCAGCTGCTCAACGAAATCACCTTGATCCCATGGAGGATCGGCAACATCCGCAAGTTGCAGGCGTAGGTTGTAGTTGACATAGACAAGCTTGTTCAGTTTTGTGTGTGACAACCGATTGCGAACCTTTGTATGCAGCAAGGCAAAAGTACTCCAGTTCCGCTCGCATCCACTTGACGAACAACATTGAGAAACAAGCCGCACAGCAAGGCTCTGCAGCTTGGGAGTTCTGTTGCCGTTTATCATCCACCAAGAAGATGCAGTTGTCTTTGGGTCAAGCGCCATTTGTTGTGTGTGCCAAAGTCACCACGCCGTTGTCGAAACAGCTCAGCCTCTTGCAATGCCTGGATGGCGCTCGAGATATCCGTCATGCGCTGAAAAGCATCCTTCAGTGTACTCCATATTTCTAGAGTTAGAATAAACGAATAGGCATACCTCGGATTCAGGACACAAGCTGCAAAATAGAAAGTACCACGAATGAGCATAAGGTGTATGGAACGTGAAAGTATAAACTTTTGTTCACAATGAGCAGAAGCCGTCTTACCTGGAACCACACAGGTGTCAAAGAAGATGTCCTGCAACCTTCCGTTGAAAATCGCTTCATACTCTTTGAACGTGGAAACATTGCGGCCAAAGAAAGATTGCATTTCATTTCTCGCACTCTGTACGCTCATACATACCTCGCACATGTTCGGCCGCTTGTCCTGATCAGCAAAGCGAAGTAAGCTGTATATTGGTTGGACTGAGTCAATGACAAATTTCATTCCCTCCCACCAGTCTAGACTTGAAAATCTCGTATGAGTAAATCTACCCATATTTGAATTGGCTCATTTGCTCTGAAAAATTCAGGAGATGCCATCCACTGCATAAAACGATCACGTTTCCGATACATGCTGTCTAGGAACATGTAGTTGGTCCCAAAGCGAGTTGCACACCACTTCACCAACTCACCACCAATCGCCTGTCTCATCATTGCATTCAACTGACCATGATTGTGTAACCACGCTGATATTTTCTTGCATTGATCGATCAAATCTTGATGTCCGTACCTTTCACCGATATCCTTTAACATCAAATTGACAGTGTGTGCTAGACAAGGTGTCCAAGTAATGTGTTCATATGTATCTTGAATCCCCTTGCAGGCTTTCTTGTAGTTGGAGCCGTTGTCCGTGATCACATGAACGACATGCTCTGGTCCAATTTCGTCCACCACCTTCAGAATCTCCTGGTAAATACACATATTCTTTAGCAACATCCAAATCATATTCGGATCGAAATGAACTAGGTATGGGGTTACCTTCCGCAAATATGCAGAATCTTGAGATTTTCCAGTCGCATTAATAGACTTGTGGAACCACATGACCCCATTACAATATATCAAAAAGTTAATGACACTCATCTTCGTCGGCCCAGTCCACGAATCACACATCAACGTGACGTCGAACATAGGCCACTCTGCCTGAAACTTTGCGTACTGAACCTGCAAGTCTCGCTCGTTTTGATCCAGGTACTTGCCATCAATATCCCGTCCAGTGGGTGACGCGATACCTTCACCTGCAAAACATATGGCACTCATGAGATTAGATCCAAACATGTAGTTGCGTAGCTATTATTTTGGCTGCAAAGAAAACATACCCCACTTCTGTGCCTCTCTGACCGCACTGACAAAGTATGGACTGTCAGCTTGTCTTTCAGGTACTCCCGCAGTATGGAAAAACTTTGACCAAGCTTTCCCAATAGCTTCCTTTGCATTCTTACCCTTCTGCGTCCATGAGCCTGTGTCAATCCTTGGCTGCGTCGGTCCACGCGCCGAACCTAAGTTATAGTCCGTCACCCCAGGAGTCTGCCTCGATGAAGTTGCCCTTCGAAGCATCCTCTACAACGTACCACCCTCTCCCCTAGTACCACTACCGCCTCCATGCTCGTATGCACCTCCTCTCTGTTGCACCCCGCGACGGAACTCCTCTTGATTGGTTCAGGGCACGCTTCAGCTCAGCCTCCTCATCATACGCTTCATCTCCACTAGGATAGTTACCTTCCACTGCAGTCTTCTCCTTTCTCAACTTCTCTTGAGCACGTTGAGCAGTTACCTTCTTAGCCCTTTCAAGTTCACGCTGAAAGTACTCACGCACCTCCTTTGAAACCTTTTCACAATGGACGACCTCTGTCCCGCGCCCTGCCAAATGTTGTTTCAATCTAGTGGCACCACCTCCTCCCTTGGACTTATGACAATAGTTGCATCTCCAACCGGGGTAAAGATTTTCACCGTGTTCCCATACAACATCTCTCTCTCTGCCAGACATTGCGTATCTACAAACATGGAACGAACATAAACATATCAATGTAAATACTTCAACATAAACATAAACATGGAACTTCACAACATATAACTATATTACAATACTTAAATCCTACCACCTAAATGGCTAAATCACAATTCACAATAGCCTAAATCAAAATAATCATTCTCATGAACAAACCCTTTCATAATCATACCTAAATCACTTGGATGGAATCAAAATATACCTAAATATCTACATTACTACATCCATAATAGTCTAAATTACCTTCACCGGTTAGATGCGTCGGCCGGGCGGTTAGCCGCTGCAACCGCTCGACTTACCGCCCCTGCAGACCGGCTAACCGGCGTACGGAGCGGAAACCGGTGGGGAGCGGCTGGATCCAGACCAGTCCGGCTAGCCGCTCAACCCGCTCGGCTTACCGCATCTGCAGACCGGCTAACCGGCGTACGAAGCGGGAACCGGTGGGGAGCGGCTCTGGATCCAGACCAGTCCGGCTAGCCGCTCAACCCGCTCGGCTTACCGCCCCTGGGGACCGGCTAGCCGGCGTCTCGCGGCGGCGGCGGCGCTGGAGCGCTTTCTCACGGGGGGGAGGGTGCGGGGAGTGGGCGACTGGCCGTTGGGGGGCACACGTGCGGGGGGTTTAGGGTTAGGGCGGCGCTGGGCCTTAAATGGGCCGAGCGTATTTTTTTTTCTTTTTTGATTTATTTTTTATTTACCAAAAAAAATACCAAATGAGCAAATATTTGAAAAATTTTTACACCAACAGTTTACACGCACCTTGAAGTATTTTTTAGAATTTTTACGACATTTTTCTATTTTTTGAATTTAAATTTAAAAATTTTAAATTTCAAACGGTTCAAACCGCCCCGAACCGGAACCGGTCCAGGGCGGTTTGGTCAGGAACCGGTCAAACCGGACCGGTTCCCGACGGTTCGGTGAACCCTGATCACGACACGATACAATCACAAATGTTACTGTTGCAGACCGTGTAGTATGCCCTAGCTGCATATGCTGAGCTCCCCCGTCACACACTCTGATCCGTATGTCTGCATGTGTGCATGCATGTTACAGAATTATTATTACTGACGCTGCACGTTTTTGGTTTTTTTTTCTTTTCTAAATCACGTTAGAGCGGAGAGGCAGACGCTCACACCATGCAAATTCGAATTCTATGATTGAGCACCTCCGAGAGACCACCCAATCGGCAGATCTCGAAATAGATAAAGTCATGGTAGGCATCTCGATATCGACATGCATGGACCTTACCCCCGAAAGAATAACCCTCGTTAATAAGTTCAAAAAAGAAAAAAAAATGATAACCCTTGCTAAATAAAGGGAGAATTCGAATATATATGAGTAGACAAGAGCAACCCAGCTAGTGGGAGTGAGCAGGGTCGGTCGACATCATCAAAAGAATCAGCTGCATTATTGAGGAGAGACGACGGTGACAACGTACGGTTGGAATCGTGGCGTTGTTTAGATCATCAGCTTTCGCCAATTTATTTTGTTAACTTGTCACATCGAATGTTTGGACACTAATTAGGGGTGTTAAATATAGGTGTAAAAAAACTAATTACATAGATGGACTTCACATCGTGAAACGAATCTATTATTAGATGCTGTCATGCTACAGTAACCCATCATTAAAAATGCGCTAATGACGGCACATATTAGGCTTAATAGATTCGTCTTGTGATGTAGAGTCCATCTGTATAATTAGTTTTATCATTAGTATATATTTAGTACTCCTAATTATTGTCAAAAGGATGCATGTGATATTTCGTCAACTTTCACCACCTTTACCCCCCCAATCTAAACAAGCCCTAGGTCGTGTTTCATGACTCCATGCCTTAGCTTCAGTATAATTATTTGAGACCACACACCCATGTATAGTATGGCCGTGTTTAGTTGTGGTGGGAAAAAGTACTTTTTTTTCTGGGATTTCTGGGATGCGTGTTATGTGAGGGGGATGAATAGGAAAGGGGAAAAAAGAATTTTTGGGAATACATGTTCTGTGAGGGAGATGAATAGGACGTAAAAAGTACTTTTGGGAACTAAACACGGCCTATATCTACGAGGTGAGTAGGTTGGAAAGAGATGGGCAGCCATCTGTATCACTGTACTATATGCCATTCGACCCAATGCAAGTCCCCAACAAGTAACAACTAACTACCCGATCCGTGCATGCGCATTTGAGAGGATCGAGAAGGAAGGACTACTGCTGTAGATCAAAATGTTATTATAACACACGTGTTAGCTATATTGAGCATATATATATGGATGATATATGCCATATGTTAGGATCCGACGACGAATCATTAGCAGCAAAAATAAAAAAGTGTATATATCATCGATCGCGCACATACAGAGAGACAAATGAAGGCAAACAAGTATATATGTATGTGGTAAGAGAATCTCCACGTGCGTGCAACACGCCACAGCCTGATAGTGGAGAGACGAGAGAGCGATCAAATCTATATCTTTTTTGCCTTTTGTTGTCTCACATCACCATATGGTCCGACGGGATTGGCAGTGGTTCCATCGTCGATCATCAGCAAGCAAAATCGAAGGCCGGCCATATATGATCGAAATGCAACGGTGGCGATCTATCTATTAATAGTCAGAGCGAGATAGTTGATCCATACATCAGCTGCTAGCTACTCAATCATAAATAAGCGGGTGATGGTCCATACATGCATGTGCATGTGCAGACAGGCGTATCCGCGTATGTATAGTAAGTAGAGGTGGAATGGGTGCCGGCCCGCGCCCGGCAGTGTGCATATACGCCGCTAGGGGTGTTTGGTTGGTGGCTCGTGTAGACATGTATCGTATATCTCTCTTATTTTGTTTCTTCCCTCTATATATATATATATATATATATATATGCAGAGAATTAGGGATGAAAGTGGTATGGATATTTTCCGTCCGACCGACCGACCGAAGGCCCTCGGGCCTTAAATGGTGCATACCGTATCCGGAACCGAAAAATCAATATTCGACCATATCCGTATCCGCATAACAAAAGTTGAATGTCTATTGTAGATATGTAATATATATCAATATCTGATGTATATCTGACATATTTTGTACTTTCCGTATCCGAATCCGATCTGGCAAAAAAATAAATATCCGTATTCGTATCTGGGCATATCCATTCGTATCCGATCCGTTTTCATCCCTACAGAGAATAACCGTGCTGTGTGCTGGCGCCTGGCAAAAGATGCGGCAACCATGCATGTGGTCGGTTGGAGACGTCAGGATCAATTCGGCCTCGCTCATTATTCGATCCAATCTGGTGTGTGCGAATTGACGAATTGTCACTAACCAAAAGAAGTGAAAATACCAGAAAAGGACGTACGTACGTACTGATGGCGACGACGGCGTACATCGATCTCTATCTCGCACACATACAGACGATATATGTTAACGCAGGGATCGGGCACGCACGATATAACGCATGATGCCCCTGGCAGAGGCAGCAAGTTCGTCTCCCGCGCACCATCCACTCACGCATTATATACGATCGATGGATAAGAATAAGATGAGGCGTGCGTGTCGAACTAGTACTTACGTGTAGGTAGGGTGACCGTGAAACGCATCCCGCGCACCAACAAAATGCATTCATGGGCTACCTGCTGCAGCCTTTCTGATCGATATGATCCTCCGATCCTGTTGCCATCGTCTACTATACTCCATATCGATACTTAATAAGACAGTGGTGTACTTAAATCATATGTCAATTGGATCGGAGCGCGTTGGCCATCTCATTTGCACAGACCAGAGCATACAAAACAAATCCCCGTTGCTAGCTGTTCTGTTACCACGCATGCAGAGTGAAGGACAAAACAACGCAATGAATGTCCGACGCCCGGGCAGCCGTCCGTCCACATCGCAAGCCAAGGACCAAGAGCTGCTGGCCGGCCTTTTGCAACGTGCCACGGTCTACACCGCAATTAAGCTAAGCCCGAGAGCAAAGCCGCAGCTGGCTGGCCTCTAGAGCCTGCCTGCACCAGTATTTGCATACTATGTCGTTGCCGCCTCCGATTCGATCCACGTAGGCAGAGTAGCAACCACATGGCCAGCCCCACAAATAAATAAAAAAACGCGCACGTAAGGATACTTTACACTTATGGTATCTTGCCACTAGTTAGTTAGTCGCCGTTAATTCAATTATTGATGCATGCGCTTCTTGTGCTTTCCTTCTTTTTAATGTTCACCAACAATTCGATCCACAGCAAGACAGTCGTATATACAAGCTGCACATTAATAATATATATTTTTTTCATATAATATAGATGGTTATAGTTATAAAATCTTATAATATTTCTATAAATATAGTCAAATCTAAAGAAAAGTTCGACTGGGCAGATTCGTATGACAGATGGAACACATGCGTACCTCGTGGCCACAGGATCAATCAATCGCCGAGTCCACAAACAATTTGGACAAATGCCCACTATACCCTCCTTACCAACACAGAATGCAGGCCTTCAAGGGGCAATCTCGTCCGAGCCTCCCTCCCAGCTACCACCCGTGCAGCTCCCAGCTACCTCCTCATCTCGTCTCTGGCTCTGCCAGCTCTGCTCACTTTTATGCTGTGCTGCCATCAGTCATATATTATTGGGTTCCTTCCTGCCTCCTTGTGCTGCCTCATACATACAGTACACCACACCAGAGCCCGATCATAAACCAAGCAAGTAAATCGATCGAGGCCGACAGACATGGAGAAGGAGCAGCCGGTGGAGGCGAGCAAGGTGCCGCTGCTTGAGCCGAGGGCGGATGGAGGCGGCTCCATGAGCAAGGTGGAAGAAGAGGAAGAAGAGGCATGGTCATCCCTGTCGCTGGGGCGTCGTGCTTGGGAGGAGAACAAGAAGCTCTGGGTTGTGGCTGGGCCTTCCATCTTCACGCGCTTCTCCTCCTTCGGCGTCACCGTCATCAGCCAGGCCTTCATCGGCCACATCGGCGCCACCGAGCTCGCCGCCTACGCACTCGTCTCCACCGTCCTCATGCGATTCAGCAACGGCATACTGGTTCGTACTACGTCGTATAATCTTACCATGCATACCGTATAACAGTAGACTAGTATATGCACAAAGAAAGTATTCTTCTATCTTTTAATGGCTTCATTCATGTTCCTCCCTCGAGCTAACTGCATCAATGGAAACACGGTCGAGATGTCATCATCATCATCTTTTAATTTGTTCGCACTAGATACGGCATGCAGGAGCACCGCACAAAAGAGCTCTACAAATCGAAGACGTACTCCTTCACATGATAAAAGCCACACTTTTATTTTTATTTTATTTCTAGGAGAAAGCCCAGTGCTTACTGCCTAACAGCGACTTGAAGCACGACTAGTCTCAAGTCCAAACCGAGGCAACTCCTCTGTTTCTGCCTGCGTTTTCATCCATAACAAACACTAGTATGTGGACAAGGACCAAAGACCTACCATTACAAACTTTTCTGGCCACTAGATCTACAAAACTGGCCACCTCAATGCATGAGAGTGACGCGACGTACAAGCGCATGAGGAGTAATTTTACATGCATCAGCCATACCAGTATGTTCATTAGGCTGAAGCTGAATTGAAACCAACGGTGTTGTGGTCCACCACCATCAACACCGTCAGTTTTAAATACCTTCATCGGTATTTCGGGCCCACAGTTAAATTCGGCACCAACCTCACCGTATGTATTTGCAGCGGACTAGTCGCTCAAATCACTATGAAATTTTCTCGCACGTGCAGTGCAAAAGAGAGACGATGCCGAATATGTTCGTGTTCGAGTTGCCATGTTCTTCTCTTCGTTGTCCCTAAAGCGGCCTTGATGCCAATCATCGATTGTCCAGTCCGTGGTGCCCCCAAAAGTCTTGGTACAAGATGCACGGACGACTCCTCCAATCCGTTAATTGCTTACACCTTTTCTTTCTTTTGCGACTTCAACCTCAGCTCTGCAGCTCTGTTATGCACCGCACATCACCCTGGTGTCATCGGCTCATCGCCAACATGAAGAAAACAACCTGTGGAAACATCAGCAGCTGAAAACATCATAAATTAACCTTGATATCATATCAGACTGCACATGCCAACCAATGTAGTAATGTCACTCTCCATAAGCTTGAAAAATTAACATGTGTTTCATGGACGTTATTTACCCGTCAACTGCAGCTGGGCATGGCGAGCGCGCTGGAGACTCTGTGCGGCCAGTCCTACGGCGCCAAGCAGTACCACATGCTGGGAATCTACCTGCAGCGCTCATGGATCATCCTCTTCCTCTGCTCAGTCGTCCTGCTCCCGGTCTACATCTTCACAGAGCCCATGCTCGTCGCCCTCGGTCAGGACCCCAAGATCTCCGCCGTGGCCGGCACCATCTCGCTCTGGTACATCCCCGTCATGTTCTCCTACGTCTGGTCCTTCACGCTCCAGATGTACCTCCAGGCACAGAGCAAGAATATGATCATCACCTACCTTGCAATGCTCAACCTCGCCCTCCACGTCAGCCTGTCCTGGCTCATGACGGTCAAATTCCAGCTCGGCCTTGCTGGGGTCATGGGCTCCATGGTCATCGCCATGTGGATCCCTGTGTTTGGCCAGCTTGCCTTTGTCTTCTTCGGAGGTTGCCCTCTCACATGGACAGGGTTCTCGTCTGCTGCGTTCACTGACCTTGGTGCCATCATCAAGCTCTCGCTGTCTTCTGGTGTCATGCTCTGGTAAGCATCATGTTTATGGTTCAGTATGCATAGTGCAGTTTCACAAGATAAAAAAGAAACAGCTTTGATAACAATAATAGTAACAATGTACATGCCAATAGGTGTTATCCTGCTCATTGTAGCTTCTTTTATTGGCTTTATCAATATTTTGATAAATCTGTAATACATATTCATTGATCTGCTTGGCCTTTTCAGTTTGGAACTGTGGTACAACACCATATTGGTGCTCCTCACAGGATATATGCAGAATGCAGAGGTTGCACTTGACGCCCTTTCAATATGGTAATATACAGATTACTCTATACTAGTTCACCTAATAGTTGTTGTTCCCACTTCTTCCACACACTCTTGTCTCTTCACTATAACTGGCAGTAACTAACAGGCTAGTAGAGTAGCTACATTTCGCTGTACTGGTCATGTTCCTTCTGTGGTCACAAATAGCATAACTAACCAGTGTGGTATCTATTTGTGAAATGTGCAGCATTAATATCAATGGTTGGGAGATGATGATTTCTGTTGGCTTCTTGGCCGCAACAGGGTAATTACTTTGTCTTAGCTTTTTTTGTTTCATGTAATCCTTCTTCCAACAGTTTTGATGCTAACACAATGCATCTTCAGAGTGCGAGTGGCAAATGAGCTTGGAGCTGGGAGTGCAAGAAAGGCCAAGTTTGCGATCTACAATGTCGTCCTCACTTCTTCCTTGATTGGATTCGTTTTATTTGTGTTCTTCCTTGTCTTCCGTGGAAGCCTTGCCTACATATTTACTGAGAGCGGAGAAGTGGCTGCTGCAGTTGCCGACCTCTCGCCTCTGCTAGCCTTCTCCATATTGTTGAACAGTGTTCAACCAGTGCTATCAGGTATGCTTATCAGGTCTGCCGGGTGATAGAGATTGGCGCAAAGTACTTTATTTTATTGATATTAAAATGTTTGCTCATCATCTGTAGGTGTGGCTGTTGGTGCTGGCTGGCAAAGTGTAGTTGCCTATGTCAACATTACATCATACTACTTGATTGGCATTCCTCTTGGCGCAGTCCTAGGCTATGTTGTGGGATTTCAAGTTAAGGTAAGATCATACAATTTGGCAGTACCATTGTGTCTGGTACTTTGGTAGCTGTAAGATGTGAATCATACTACTTGATTGGCATTCCTCAGGGCATTTGGATTGGCATGCTGCTTGGAACACTAGTCCAAACTATTGTGCTTCTGATCATAACCTTAAAGACCGACTGGGACAAACAGGTAAACTTTGGCTCGCTATTTGCTTGGTGTTGTATACTTAGCTATGCTATTTGCAACCTTTATTGTTGACACATGGCCTGCTAGAAGGTTACAAAAATATATTGAATTATTCTCTATTCCTATTTGCAGGTGGCGACTGCTCAAGAGAGATTGAAGAGATGGTATATGGAAGAGAACAGAAGACTGCAGGGCTCGAGGGACAATCCTTGAACCGTCCCTCCAATGTGAGCCTGTGGGATCTCAAAAAAATTTGATCGGCATGGAAACCCTTTTGCAGATTCGCACTCCTTCTCAGATCTCAGTTCTGACCATGTCAAGAACGGAATGAAGGAAGTTTAGCCTATCCAGATAATGTGTTCATTCTCAAGGCAAGCAATGACTGAAATCAATTATCAGCAGTAGTGAACTTCCAGTACCATTTGCCAACAGGACGGCATGTTGTGTATTTGTGACAGTGTGAGCCTATCATGGCTAGATGTGTGTTTGGCAAGACTGTTGCTCTGCAACAATTTTTGGGATATGCTAGTAATGTAATAATATCCCCTACCAGAGCAGTGGTGTTGCGGTTTTGGGGCATTTAACCTGATTGCCTGTGTACATTCGGACATAAACAATCAGTTGGAGATGCGCACCCATTGTGCTTTCGCTTATCTATCGTGCTGACGTGTACGGAGTACTACTGATTTCTGAAAAATCAAATGGACTAGGTTACGCAGACTACATGTTTATATACACGCTCTGCTAGGGTTTTGATGTCTGCAATCTCGCACTTAAGTGTCGATTTCAGATAAAATCCAATCGATTTCCAGCAAAGCTACACGACATTGTAATTCAATCCGACACAGATTGAGAAAGCAAGCAAAATCGAATGCGAGATCAGGGGGATGGGACGAACCAAGCTGGACAACTCCGTAGGTGAATGAGCGGGCTGCTGCCGTCCTCTCGCACAGGCTCGCGCGTTGCTTGCTCCCCTCCTCAATTCATTTCAACCCATGGCTTCAGATCGAGGCTTGTGCGCCGGCGTCGAGGCCTCATTTGCCGCCGTCGCCGCCGCCGCCGACGACGACGAGGCCACAAGGGGCGAGCGAGCGAGTCTGTCTCTGGAAGTGACTGACACCATGGTCCCACGCCTCTTCTAGAGTTCTAGTGGTGGCTGAATCAGCGCGGCCCACTCTTTTTGGGCCCACACGCCAGAGAGACGAGCTCCGTCTGTGCGAGTACAACCACCACACGAGCACCCACACCTCCCCCTCCCCGTCGCGTCACAGGCGACGGCGACGACGAAGGATTCCCGGCGGCGATTGCTGGATTCGACGGCAGTTGGAGGTGCGCCCGCGGAGGTTTCAGCTGGTCCCAGATAGACGTCGCTTTCCTCCGGGCGAATCCAAACTGGGCAAATGCCGACGCCGGTGAAGTCTGTGCTCCCCGTGGTGCTCCTCGGCTGCGGCGGCGTCGGCCGCTACCTCCTCCGCCACATCGTGTCCTGCCGCCCCCTCCACGACAACCAGGTATTGCTCTTCTTTTCCCCCTGCCCGTCCACTGGTATGCCTGATCGATTCGGTGATCGCTGACGGAGTGATGGTTTCTGTTGTTATTATCCTCCCTGCTCCTTTTGGATTATTGCCGATAGGGCGTCTCCATCCGAGTGGTGGGTGTCGCCGGTAGCTCCTCCCTGCTCGTAGCCGAAGATGTCCATTCCAGCGGCCTCGATGACGCGCTCCTCACCAACCTCTGCGCCGCCAAGTCTGCCGGCTCTCCCCTGTCCTCTCTGCTCGGCCAAGGTAGATATTCCACTGTCCACCATTTTATTTTGCTTAACTTTGTTGAAATGTAGAGCAGTAGATGCTTGGGTGTGCAATTTCAGGGCAGTATCAGCTATTCCAGAACCCTGAGGCTAGGAGCAAAGTCATTGACGCTGCTACCACGCTTGGAAGAACAACTGGTTCGTTATTCTGTGCTCAGGTCAACTGCACATCACATACATATCTTCCTCTTCGTCCAACTATTGTATATTTTGCTTTCTGCAATTTATGTTCCAATCAGTAGAGCACCAAAAAAGCTTACACCTTTTCTATTTTTTTCTATGAGATTTGAATCACGGTATTTCTGATTCAAAATCTGCATTCACATTTCATGGTCACATCCAGGCCTGGTACTAGTTGACTGTTCTGCAACCTATGACACTGTTAGTCTGATGAAGGATGCCGTGGATCATGGATGCTGCATTGTATTGGCAAACAAGAAACCTCTTACCGGCGCTTATGTAATGCTACTTATTTCCTCTTTCTACTAATAGTAATTCTTAATGCTAAAATCACACTATCTCCTGGGATTCAACAAAGAGCACTTGTCTGGTTAACAAGTGTATTTTTCTTTTACTGTTGCAGGAGGATTTTCAGAAGTTGGTCTCCAACTTCCGTCGGATAAGATTTGAATCTACTGTATGCTCTTGCTTCTATCTGTGGCTTCGTTTTCTTCTTTTCTTTCCTAGTTTCATGCCCCTACATGCTACTCTTATCTATACATGCCCAGAGTTTTGCTTCTATAGATTTATATCAGAACCTTGCCTGTAATATATTGAATGTTGTGGTATTATGATGCAAGCTAACTAGATCATTGCAATTTCGTTCTTTCAGCTTTCACCGTGCATTAATTTTGTATTGGCTGTTATTTGAGTGTTGTTTTCTCGAAATGAAAGGATAACACACATTACACATAGATATGTGATAAGAATCAGGGAATACTTATAAAATAGTTCTATTGAGCATTTTTTCTCGTCGTTATGGTGTTTTTTCACTTTTGCTAGCGATCCTTTGTGAGTTTATATGTGCAATTGTTACTTTCAGGTTGGAGCAGGTTTGCCTGTGATAGCTTCTGTAACCCGTATTATTGCATCTGGAGATCCAGTTTCTCGTGTAGTTGGTAGTCTAAGCGGTATGTAGTTATTAGTCTGTAATTTAAAAAGGGTGCCCTGTTTATTAAAAAATGAAAAATAACACAGGTTTTCCTTCATATACGTTTGTAGGTACACTTGGGTATGTGATGAGTGAGCTGGAGGATGGGAAGAGATTTAGTGAAGTCGTAAAAACGGCCAAGTCTCTTGGCTATACAGAACCAGGTCTTAAAATATCTCATTGGAACTTTTTTCATTACAATTTCCATGTGTGTCGATTTTTAGTTTATCTCTTGATCTCAGCAAAAATCTCTACTGTAATATAAATAATCTAAACACAAGGAGCAAAATTTTAAGTGTTTATTATTTTACCAGCTTGAAATGCACATTTACTGATGTTTTTATTTTTGCCAGATCCACGTGATGATCTTGGTGGATTGGATGTGGCAAGGAAGGTTAGATACCTCACAATTTCCCATTCAATAAGTGGTGTTCTGTTCTTTTTTTTAATGTCCTAAGTTAATGGTTGTGTATTGCATGAATTTTTTTTTCTGCCGTGCTGAGTTTATTTGTGTCCCAGGATTTGATGTGAAAAATCTTCATGTTTGCATGCAGGCATTGATCCTGGCTAGGCTTTTAGGGCAACAGATCAGCATGGACAATATCAGTGTATGACATCTATACTATTTCTCATGATTTATGACTTCAGCTCTGTATAGCTACATCATTAATATAAATGGCCTACAATTAAGTGAATCACTGATATTTGTAATGAATCAGGTACCTTTTTTTTTTTTAAAAGGTCTAAGCGGGCCAATTTTGTATTTCTCTTTATTCTCAGGTTGAGAGTTTATATCCTAGCGAACTAGGACCCGAAAAAGTATCCACAAAGGACTTCCTTGAAAGTGGTTTAGGACAACTTGACAAGAGCATGGAAGAAAGAGTGAAAGCAGCATCTTCAAGAGGAAATGTTCTTCGCTACGTCTGTGAGATTGAGAGCACAGGGTATGCATCCATCCTAGTGTGATATGGCGTGCAATATCCACTGGCATCATGAATCAGGGCCTGAAGTGTTTTCTGAATCTACAGACTACAGCATAGTTTATTTTCATGGTGTGGTCTAATGCCCCAGTTCTGCAGGTGCCAAGTAGGCCTTAAAGAGCTCCCAAAAGATTCTGCGCTGGGTAGATTGAGGGGAAGTGACAATGTGGTATGCTACCTTTCTTTCCCAAAGCATCAATCAATGTCCGAGATATCATTTGGTTGTCTACGATTTCAGAAATCACTAATGTGTTTTATGCCGTGTATCAGGTGGAGATATACAGCCGGTGTTACGAGAGCTCTCCTTTGGTGATCCAAGGGGCAGGAGCTGGCAACGACACCACAGCTGCAGGTGTTCTTGCGGATATAATCGACCTCCAGGACCTCTTCCAGAAGACGGCTTGATTGGCGTCAACTCCGTCTTGCTAGCATCCTGCGTCCTTGAGTTCTGGTGTTGCTGAGGTTGAGGTGTTGATGGTGTATTGACATTTTTGTTCATTGAGCTGCTGTACTATACGAGCAAATTGGCAAATCATAGCGAGTTTTCTTAGAAGAGAAACAAACATGTTTGTCACTGAAATAAGGTCCTGTTCTGTACAACCATGCATGGTGATATCAGAATGGCAAAAAAATTGAATTCTCAATTTTGTATTGGAAATCTTTGGTATGCAGAAGCCCTCTAGGGTTTTAACCTTTTTTAAATGTGCATGTGTAATACTATACGGCCACACGTTTTTCCTGCAAAAAAAATAAATAAATAAGTACACACCAGAGGCTTTTACCTATATACCATTAAGAAAATAGTCTAGACCTATATGTCATTAAATAACTCGAACGCACTCTGGTGCCATTGACCTTTTTTTTTCCCACGTACGTCTCTATTTCGTGGGTTCTTCAAAGTTTGTGTACAGAGATGTGACACCAACCATGAGTTTTTCAAAGTTTTTGCATATACACAAAAACTTTTTTGTATATATAAAAAAGTTCTTCAAACTTTTTTTGTACATATACAAAAAGTTTTTCAAAGTTCTTCAAACTTTTTTTTATATATAAAAAAGTCCCCGCGACCTGCCCACGCGTCGCCCGCAGGGCCGATTCGGGCGGCCACCGCCGCCGCCACCGTCCACGCCTCATGCCCCCGTTTCCCTCCGTCGCCGGCCTTCTAGCCAGTGGCCAGGGGAGCGGGGGTCCATCCTTTAGTAGATCGAGTCCTTATTCGAGTCCTTCTAGGTTTAGGGTTTGTTCTGAGGACCAGTGGTGGTCACCCTGAGATGATGAATGAATTCAGTGGTGTGTTGTCAATGCACTCATCAAGGGAGAGATTGAGGACCAGTGGCGGTCACCCTGAGATGATGAGTGATTGACAACCGTCGTGTGTGATGTGCTCTTGGCTTTGATGTGCAGGTGTAGGGTGCGACGTGGCGGTCGACGGTGCGTGGTGAAGGTCAGGCGCGAAAGGTCACGCCGATGAACCGTGGTGAAGGTTGAGCGTGAGTAGGCTTGGGCCGTGGAGGACAAGCGAAAGGTTCAGGCCGAAGGAGCGAGACGGTGAAGGGTGACACGAGTAGGCTTGGGCCGAGGGACCCGAGGATACCGGGCGGAGTCACAGGCGGCTCGCATGGTGCACAGACGAGCAAGAGTACATGGTGAAGATGGCGTCGGTTAAGTCAAGAAGGATGGCGATGGCGAGCATCGAGTAGGCTTGCCGTTGCGGCGAACGCGTGAAAGAGCTCGAAGGCGTCGTGGCACTTGGCGGAGGCCGGGCACGCATCTACACCGAGGGTTTGACCGGTTTCGCCTCAAAACCGGGGCTTCGGCAAGTCGTGCGGCGACTAGCTGAGGGGTTTCAGGGGGTTTTCCACAAAACCACCACGGAGGCAGGTTTGACCAGTTTGAGCCTCAAAACCGGGGCTTCGTCACGGCGTGCAGCGTCGAATGGAAGAGTTTCGGTGGTTTGGCCACAAAACCACCCAGGCGGAGGGTTTTCCGGTTTGGGC
Organism: Digitaria exilis; assembly: GCA_015342445.1. NCBI lineage: Eukaryota > Viridiplantae > Streptophyta > Magnoliopsida > Poales > Poaceae > Digitaria > Digitaria exilis. Next base: position 45,725 of record JACEFO010003159.1, on the reverse strand, counting down.
CTCAAAACCAGGGGCGAGTCCGGTCGGGCGGCGTCGGATCGGAGGACGCGTGGCATCATCGCGAAGCTTGCGTCGAGGCGAAGCGAAGCCGTGAAGACACCGGGTCCGTCCGATATACCGATAAAAAGTTGGACGATTTTACCCCTGAGGGGTATTTGTGTTTATGCTTCATGTAAGGGCATTTTGGTCTTTAGCTCAAATACCTATATATATGAGGGGGCTGAATTTTCAGCCACATCTCTTTGGCTAGAGTGGAGGTTGGCTTCTCATTTATTTTGTGAGAGCCTTTGGAAGAGAGGAGAGAGGGATAGATGAGTGGCTCTTTGTGTTGAGCTTTTAGCCATCCTAGTTTGAATTTGTGCGAGGATTGGCTTGTAACCGAACCTTTGGAGTGAATCAAACCATCTATTTCGTGCATAATCTTTTCATCCCGAATTTATTATTTTCGGTATTTTCGGAGCTATTTTTGAGTAATTTTCGTTCGTGCTGCGAAATTCGTGAAATTTGTGGAGGCGTGTGATGCTAGGAACCTTGTGAGCAATCTTGTTGCGATCTCCCTTCGAATCCCTTACGGATTTGGCTTGAATTTGTGTTTTCTTCGAAGTTGTTCTTCATGTTAGGGTTTTGAGTTCTTCCAAAATTCGCGAGATTTACTTGACCTTTCTCAAATCCAATCTGTGAGGTGTCGTGTGTGCGCATCTGTGTCTGAAGTTTCACACCGATTCGTTGAGTATTCACGGAGTAATTTAGGTTTGAAGGCGTTCTTTCGTGTTCTTGTTCTTCTCTGTTGCTTGCGCGCAGGAGGCAGGACTCGATCGAGCAGAGCTGGTCTCGGGGACAGGCAGGCACGCGGCCGGTGCACAAGCGGCGCTCCACGCGCGTGCTCTGCTGCTCTCGCTCGCGTGCTCGTCTCGGCTCAGGCACGCGCGGCAGCCCAAGCCCAAGCCCAAGCCCAAGCCCAGCTCAGTGCATGCGGGGAACAGCGACTCGGTCCAGGTGAGCAGCAGGCTTGCGGCCCTGTCCACGCACAAGCAGCAGCGATCGTGCGTCTCAGCTAGCAGCCCAAGGATGAATCAAGCCCAGGCAAACAACAAGCAAGCAGCGGTCTAGCACTTGAACTTGTGCAGCACCAGTTTGGCGCCAGCAGTGTGCAGGTGACCATACGAGCTCCTGGTTATTTACTCATGAAAGGTTGCTATCAAACTACAGTGTTTAATCATTAGCGGATGATTGCAAGTGCAAATATCTTCTGCTAGTATATTCACTCATTGCTATTCCTGTATCTGACCGTGCCAGATTTATTAGCTTGCTTGTTAATTGAACTTGAGCTCTTGTATTTTAATTATTTACCATTGCAAGCTTGGTAGCTCTGTTATATATCTCGACTAGCACTTAATTTAATTGTTTAACCAAGCAAGTTTGATTAGAGCAATTGGTTTAGCCAACTGCTTTGTGAGCGGTTCTCTTCTGGTCTATTTTGTATCGCTTCCACACTGATTTAAGAATTCGCTTTGTCGCGATATTTCCTAATCGTTCCTAGGGTGAGCTTGTCAGTAGTTGACTTGTGTCACCTTGGCGATCAGAAGAGAGGTGTTTCCAGTGGCAATCGGGATATAGACCAAGTTCTTCATGTGAAGAATTCTTTCAAGGGCTCCCATTCACCCCCCTCTGGTCGCCCAGTTCGGTCCCACATGTTCGCCGTCGATGTTTGGTGACAGAACTAGGGTTTGCCGGAGGAGCATGGCTCCTCTGCGGCTTCTTGGCGTCGGCGATGCGGAAGCGACGGCGTTGCAGGGAATAATTTCTCCCGGCTTTTTCCGTTCTCCGGTGGCGATCTACTCCGACGCCAATGGAGAGGCCGGGGAGACCTGTGTTGGAGTCCAGGACCGGCGCATCATCGTCTTCTTCAGGTGATGATGTTGCTGACCTATTTAATTACGAGGAATATGATCTATGGTGGAAATCCGAGTTTTGTTCGGGTTGCCAGCGTTGGATTTGAAGGTTGCGTCGTGGGGGCCGGAGTTGGCCGATGCGCCTAGGAGGCAGTGTACTCGGCATCTGCGCCTAGCAGTAAGCCCTCCTCTGCGGGAGATTGGCTCTGGCGTCTATCGACAATTGGAAAGCGGTTTGGATGGCGGTGACAAACAAATCCGTGAAGTCGTCGAGGAAGATGATTAGGAGTTTTAAACTTCTTTGTAATTTTTCTTTTTTCTCGGTTTTTATTTATAAAAGAGCTGGTGTAATATGCTAAGATCAATACATGTTTCTTCTAAAAAAGTTTTTTATATATGTGGCACCAGCCGTGAGTTTTTTTCTAAACTATCCAGCCATGAGTTTTCCAAAGTTTTTGTGTACGGACATGTGGGACTAGCCATCGAAATGATCATCTTGCACCAGGGTTAACTAAACCGTCGGGAACCGGTCCGGTTTGACCGGTTCCCGACCAAACCGCTCCGGACCGGTAGCGGTTCGGGGCGGTTTGAACCGAGCAAAATTCAAAATTTTCAAATTTAAATTTAAAAATGGAAAAATGTTGTAAAAATTCCTAAAAATACTTCAAGGTGTGTGTAATCTATTGGTGTAAAAAGTTTTCAAATATTTGCTCATTTGATATTTTTTTTGGCAAATACAAGTTAAATCAAAAAAGAAAAAGAAAAAAAGTGGTTGGCCCGTTAAGACCCATTTTTTTTGACGCAAACCGGCCGGCTAACCGCCAAACCGGTCCGACTAACCGGTCAAACCGAGCGGCTAACCGCTCCAACCGCCGGACATGTGAATTTGAATTCAAAATTTGAATTTGTTCGGTTTCCAGCGGTAACCGGTCAAACCGGACCGGCTAACCGCTACTGCTGGCCGGCGGTTCGAGGTCCCGGTTCGAAAAAAAACCCTGTCTTGCACACTGGAATAGACATCGACCATGTTCGGTTGCAAAAGGTATTTTTTATTTCCTACTCACATAACAAGTTTTTCAAAAAATTCTTTTTTCACCTTTCTTCAAACATAACACATTTGTTAGTAAAAAAAAATATTTTTTCTCCGCTGAACGCAGGCACACAGCCCTCCACTCCACCACCGACCCCAATCCCATTCAATCCAATCCCAATGCTGCGCCGCAACCCCACCCGCATCGAGGTCCGCTCCTCCGACCGCGACGAGCTCGAGGAGCACCTCCGCGCCGCCGCCGGCACCACCCCACCACCCACCACCACCACCGGCTACACCACGCCGCCCCCGCACACCAACCCGCTCCTCCACCTCCTCCACCCGCCGCCCGGCGCCGCGCCTTCCAAGGCCCAGCGCATCGGCCTCTCCTCCACCCCGACCCCCTCCTCCAACCTCTCCTTCACCCCGACACCCTCCTCCAACCCCAGCAGACCCCCCTCTTCCTAGATGGAGGTCGAGATCAAGCTCCGCCTCCCCGACGCCGCCGCCCACCGCCGCCTCTCCACCTACCTCTTACCCGGCCTCCGCCGCACCCACGCCCAGCGTAATCTCTTCTTCGACGCCGCCGCGCGGACCCTCGCCGCCGCCACCGCCGCGCTCCGCGTCCGCCTCTACGGCCCCGACGACCTCGCCCCGACCCGCGCCGTCCTCGCGCTCAAGCGCCGCCCGCGCCTCGTCGCCGGCGTCAGCCGCGTCGAGGAGATCGAGGAGCCCCTCGACCCCGCGCTCGCCCTCGCCTGCGCCGACGACCCCGCGCGGCTCGGCGGGGTCGACTCGCCCATCGTCCGCCTCGTCGCTGACGAGTACGGCGTCGGAGGGGACGCCGCGCCGTTCGTCTGCCTCGGCGGGTTCCGGAACACGCGCGCCGTCTACGAGCTCGGGGAGGAGGACGGCGAGGGGGCGGGGCTCGTGCTGGAGCTCGACGAGACGCGGTTCGACTTTGGGACAAGCTACGAGCTCGAGTGCGAGACGGCGGAGCCTGACCGGGTCAAGGCGGTGCTGGAGCGCCTGCTCACGGTCGCCGGCGTGCCGTACGAGTACTCCCGGAGCAATAAGTTCGGCTGCTTCATGGCAGGGAAGCTGCTTCCTTGACCACTAGATGTTCCCTGCGTCCTTGGTATTCTCTGTGGTTGCTTGATTAAGCTGCATTGAACAGCTAACTTGAGTGACAGTAATATTTTGATAAAGGGAGCCTTTTTAATCCAATTTGGTGTGTGATTTCGTATTGTGGTATATTTATTTACTTTAAGCCTGAGCACCATCTTACCCGATTTCACCCAAATCCTTTGGTACCATCTCATCTAGCATACCAACCTGGCATTTCACTGCAAGATACATCCAACCCCTGGTGAGTTTTTAACTGATCTGTGTTTGTTTTTTCCTTACTGTTCATGCGAAACACGCTCTGCTCTTGGAGCTCGTGTTGCCTCAAAATGAGTATTACATTTGTTTCATCAATTATGCTAATCAATATCCGAATTCCCCACTTCGATGTATAGTTTATGTTACTGATACAAGCCTGCAATACCCAAAACGAAGCTGCCATTTCTGCTATGACTTCCATTCTGTCTAAAAACTCTACTTGATGATGCATGCATCGTAGTTCATAGGTGCCTGACTGACTGCCTTGATTTGATTGCTATTTTCAACTTGAAGAAAATAACTTTCATCAATTGTTGCTGCCTTGATTTGATTGTCATTTGCACGTCTCCTGCCTAGATTTTCTGGTGTGGACGTGTTGTGTTACTTGCGTTTGATGCTGACCTGCATTTTGTTCAACATATACTACGTGCCCACAGACAAATATCCTCTGCAGCTGCCCTTGCTACTGCCGAGAAGCACCTTTTGGCATCAGCTCAAATATGGACTCTTCATCTTGAGGGCGATGTGATGTAATCATGTAATCCTAACATTCTTTTTTTTATTATTATTTCCACCACTTTCTGTTGATTCCTACTCGTAGCGAGACCAATCATGCTGCCATGGTTTTACATTGGCACCATTGTATCTTAGGATTACTTGTGTTAACTATATTTCCAGTGTAAAGTTTTCTTTTTGCAAAGCATCAATTCGCAGTAACGTTCCATTTTTATTTTTTAAAAAAGAAACAGGGACATTTATCTGGTATTCAGGTGCAGATATGCAGTCGATTCTACGAGGGCTCACCTTTCTGGTGACCCAAGGTGAGTCGGTTCGCAGGAGCTGTCAACGACACCACAGCTGCTGGTGAGACAGCGTGATTGGTGTCCACGCTACAGTGTCTTGTTAGCACCGGAGCTTTCGATTATGTCGTTCTCGCATCCTTGATCGCTTATGGAGCTTTGTATAGGATGAATGTTCATTCAGCTGATGTCTATGCGAGCAAATTGACAAGCTGGGAGGTGCAGATTGGAATATATTTTTGTAAAGAGGTGGTCACTTGTTGTTTTAGAGAAAGAAATCATCTAGTGAGATAAGTTCGCGTTTACACAACTAAGGGTGTGTTTAGATTGGGGAAAGATTCTCTCAAAATCCACTGTTCAAAAAAAAATATTATAGATAAATAGTGTTCTGTGAGTGAGAGAGATATGATGAATAGGAAAAAATTAGATGAATAGTATTTTTTTAAGGAGGAATTCCGAAAACTAAACACACCCTAACAGCCATGGCGATGCTGGTGACATCTGATCGTTGTTTCTTTTTTTTCTTGATTTCATATTGCAAACACTAGTAGGGGAAAAAAACTCTGCAAACTGTTGGGCTAAATAAGCTCTGCACTTTGCCGTGCACACACAACTTATAACCTGTGATCGTCGTGGTATGGAAAGAAAAAAAAAAAAAACTTATGTGACATTTTGATCGTTCGCTTGTACTAGTGGCTAGCCTCGTGGGAACGGAAGGCATGGCAGGTGGGCCCTACACCTCCCATGGCCGTTGCTCTTGGAAGAGAGATTGAAATTCGAAAGCCTCTCCTCGTTTGGTCGGCAACCAAAACCAGTCGGGAGCCATGGCCGCCGCCGCCGCCGCAGGCGCAGAGCAGGAGAAGGAGCTCCTCTCCTCCGTGGTGAGCGACATCCGCTGCTACTCCGGCTCCGACCCACTCCGCCCATGGCTCCGGTACTCCACCGCCCGCTGTCTCCTTTCCTTGTGTTCCCTAGCTCCCTGCATCGATTTCCCCGTCGATCGATCCATCTATTGATCCGCTCCTTCGTGTGCCAGGGGCATGAGGAAGATGGAGCGGGCGCTGCCGCCGGCGACGCTGCACGAGAAGCTGCCCAGGTTCCTCCAGAAGTGCGCCCAGGAGTTCCAGGACGACGCACGCTACCGCGACGACCCGTGCTACCTCCGCGTCTGGATCCAGTTGGTTAGCTGCCCACTAACCCTCCGATTGCTGCAATCAGCCGTCTCGACCCCCTTCTTCTTTCCCTTTACTACTTGCTTGTAGCGCTCCATTGGAGTCGAGGTCTATTCACTGTTAAGAGAGAACGGCGATTGGTTGCTAACTTTGATTGATTGATTAGGGGCTCTGTGGTTTTTGGAGTGAACTCCAGAATCTGCACCAATACATTTGATGGGATGCGTTGCTATGACATCAATACCTTTTGTGTTTGTTTGCTCATACTGACATACTGTAAACTACATCTTATCTTGGCCTCAATGTTTTCCTGAAAAATCTCAACTAAAACAATAGTCTCAGTGGAAATTGAAGTGTGAATTTCATCATAGTGGCTCCTGAGGAAATGGCCCTACCATTGTACTCGGCTCCATTTGGGTTTGGAGCTCTTGTTATCAGAAATTATCTTACCGGGTTTCTTAATTCCGTAGATGGACTATGTGGCTGATGCGAAGCCATTGCTCAAGAAGATGGAGACAAATGGAATAGGCCTTAAGAGAGCATCATTTTATATGGCTTATGCACTATATTATGAGAAGCACAAGAGGTTCAGTGACGCAGAGAAGAAGTACCGTCTGGGAATACAGAAGTAAGCTCTTACCTCATTGGTTTTTTTTAAATGATACCATCTCCTGCTGCTACAACTGTTTTCATTATGGATTGAATTATCCATCCCTTGCTATTGTCTTTTTCTGAGATGCCATATGGTATGCTCATGGCCAACCTGAACAGCTCTATTAAAAAGCAACAGTGCATTGTTAAGCAACAGTTGGCAATTGATAAATTAGGGAAGAAGGGTTGCTTACTGGAGTGTTTAACAGTCTTGCAGAGCCTATTGGGGAGTTGCACAAAGCACATGAACAATTTATTCTTCGCATGGAATCGTACAAGAGGAGAAAAGATAAAGTATAGCCCCCGTCTTATATATTCTTCAGTTTAGATCATGGCTAATGTTCGGTTTGTTAACATCTTCTTTTTATTTATATGCTTTAGTTGCTGGAAAGAATTCCTAGGAAAGCTGAGTCAAGTGCTACAGCTATGAACCAAGTCAAAGGTAGGCCTGCGTATAAGACACAAATCAGTTGCAACCAGTATTGCTTTGACAGTTTCTCTCTGTTATAAGTCTATTTATCAATATTTTCGACTAAAACAACGGAACACATTTTCTGTTTTAGTTGACATGCAAATATAATGCATGATTTGCCCCGTTGGCACCTTATTGATTTTAGAATATGTTCCAGGTGAAAGCAAAATCTGTAAAGAACTGAAATCCAATATGATGCAAAAGTCAGGAAGCAGTTCAAATCCTTCATTGGGTTGTTGTCCTCTATTAGGGCCTGCTAAAGTTGGGATGCTGCCCAGAGCAAACTCAGGAGCTAGTAAGCATTTGTCCCGTTGTAATAGTGACGATACTGTAGTTGTACGATTTGTAGGCTCTGCGTTGGTTGGGAAGTCAGAAACTGAAGATGCTTGCCACCATGGCCTTGTTGAACCAACTATAAACACTAAGGAGGCTTTGGATGCCATCAACAGCATGTTTTTGGAGCCATTGGAACCTGAGACAATGCTCAAGAGACGATCGAAGCGTGAAAAAACAAACTACAATCAGCAAAGGGGTGCATTTGATATCTTTGTTGATGAAGATGAACATAACAGTAATGATCCAAACATGCTGCAGAACAACAGCATGAAGCAAGGCCATACAAAGTCCAGTGAGCAAACAAGAGGGTTTGAGATCTTTGTTGATGAGGATGGTCCTGATGGCAACAACCAAAATGTGGGGCAAACCAGGAACTCTAAGAAGGCAAACAACCAGGAAACAGGTGGGTTTGAAATCTTTGTTGATGAGGATGGTCCTAATAGCAGTGACCATAACGTGGAGCAAAATAGGCACTCTAAGAAGCATAACATGAAATTAAATCAGGAAACAAGTGGGTTTGAAATCTTTGTTGATGAAAATGAGGCAAATGTTGCTGCCCACAATGCCATGTGCCACAAGAATAATAGGCGTCCCCCAAGACCATTGTGTGATTCATCCAAGCATCAAGAGGAAACTGACTTCCAGAAGCCATTTGTTGGAGGATTTACAATATTGCCAGATGATGAAGAAGAACAATATTGGAAAACTGTTGATAATACAAATTCCAGAACTGTGCAGCCTACTCATAATAATACTAATTCGCTCCATCCAGTTCAAGCTAATTCAGGAACAAGATATCTCGAAGGTTCCCATCCTGTGAGTTCTGGGCTTCAAGAAGACACTGTTATTCGGAGGTTTGTTGGCTCCACTATCGATGATGAGCCTAAGGTGGAAAATGCATGCCACCATGGGTTAGTCGATCCAACTATCAACCTAAAGGAAGCTATGGATGATATAAACAACATGTTTGGAAAACCACTGAACTTCAAGGGTGAGAAAACAAAGCGGAAGACTAATGCACTTTCAAATGGAAAAGCGGCTCCAGTTTCTGGTTTCTCCATTTTAGCTGATGATGATATAAAAGAGAACACCTGCAAAGCCAGTCGGAGCAATTCCTGCAAATTTGGGGATGAGAATGGTCTATTTGAGCCCACAATCACCACTCGTGATGTCATGGCAGAGATCAATGATATGTTTGGAATGCCACTGGACTTCTAAGATACTTATCTAGAATGAACTGAATAATTTAACTGACAGTCAGATGATTGTCTTCACCTTTTCAATTGTCCCTTGAGAATTACTCCATATGATGTGTATTGGTGATTGCTGATATGAAGAGAGCTTGGAGTCAATCGCCTTATTTGGTGCGCATTCGGTGAGCATTTTCTTCATCTATTGTCAAATGTTTATGATTCACGTTGATCGCTGTTGAGCATGTATCAATTTGTCTAATTTGCCAGTAATTTTGTAATCTTAAATATGCCCAGAAAGTTGTTACTTTGTTTTCGCTAGCAGCACTTTTTGCACGAATGATTACTCTGAAAATACTATTGGGGACTGCTCTTTGTTTTCTTTGTTATTGTTGATGTGGAAGCTTTACAAATGCATTACTTCTCGTGGTGCAGGTGGGAGATTACAGAAGGCTTCAGGACTCTCAGGTGATTCAGAGAGTGGAAAACTGGTGAAGATATCATCACTTTATGCTGGAGTTGTCACCGATATAATTTATCTTCTCAAGAGAAGGACATAGTTAGCATTCAAATTTTGTTAGCAGCAGCCAGGAAACCGCTGTTGTGCTGTCAAAATTCTGATATAGTGACGTCGCCACATTGGCTTAAACGTTGGTTCAAGACTCAATTTTTCATGCTGAAAAACTGAGACTTTTACTTGATTGAAATTGTAGCAAGCATGGGTTCACATGCTGCTCTGTTAATCTGCTATCCAGATTTGTGTTTATCATAAACCCATTGTCTGATTTCCCATGTCCTGCATTTGGAGAAACCGGTAACATTTTAATTGTTCCAGTCATTCTAGCATATCAGCATGGATGAAGCTGCAGTTCGAGTACTGTGAAGAAAGCTGCTACTTTGTTTTCGCTAGCTTGCACGAATCATTACTCTGAAGATATTATTGGAGACTGCTCTTTGTTTTCTTCATTACTGTTGACGTGGAAGCTTTACAAATGCATTACTTCTCGTGGTGAAGGTGGGAGATTACAGAAGGCTTGAGGACTCTCAGGTGATTCAGAGAGCAGAAAACTGGCTGGAGTTGTCACTGACATAATTTATCTTCTCAAGAGAAGTTAGCATCCAAATATTGTTGGCAGCAGCCAGGAGACCGCTGTTATACTGTCATAAAATGCTGATGTTGCGACGTTGCCACATTGGGCTTAAATGTGGGGTCAAGGCTCAATTTTTCATTCTGAAAAAACAAACTGAGACTTGTGTATTTGATTGAAAATTGAAATTACAGCAAGCATGGGTACGCATGCTGCTCTGTTAATCTGTTATCCAGATTTGTGCTTATCAAAAACCAATTGTCCAGTACCCACTGTGACCTAACCATGAGTCAGTCTCACAGATCTGCATTTGGAGAAACCGGAAAAATTTTAATTGTTCCAGTCATTCTAGCATCTCAGCATGGATGAAGCTGCAGTTCGAGAGCTGTGAAGAAAATCTTGCGATCGCAGAGAGAACATGAGAGGAGAGCACTGATCCCCCCCATCAGATAATACTGCGTTGTATGTACAAGCTGAAACAAGCGGCGAAAGCCTGAAGACGACGACGGCCAAACTGAAGCACAGCAGCTGGTGATTTCAGTTCACCGGCGGCCGATGCTGAGCTGCGCCAGCCGCGCGGCGAAGTCTCCGCCGCCGGGCGCCGGTGCTCCCTCCTCCCTCGCCACGCGGAGCCCCGCCAGCATCTCCGCGATGCCGTCGACCGCCGGGCTCCTCACCACCGGGGCGATGGCGCCGCACACCGCGCCGCACGCGTCGTCGTCGAGGAAGCAGAGCGCGAACTCTTCCCCGGACTCGGGCTCCGCCCAGGACACCGTCGCGCCGTCCAGCCTCTCGAAGGCGTCGCCGGGGAGGATCGGGTACACCAACACGATGCGCTGCGGCTGCTGCTGCTGTTGCCCGTTGGGGCCCCCGGTGTACAGGACGAGGGATTGTCCCTGCGGGCGGAGGAACGTGACGGCGGCGTAGGCCGCGCCGATGTTGCGCCACTGGCCCCCTCCGCCGCCGTTGCCGCCGGAGCGGTGGAGGATCTGGACGGGGTAAGCGCCGCTCGCCATCGGATTGATCTGTCGTGGGACACTGGCGAAGGAGATCACAGGAGGGGGGGAAGTGTGACCCTGGGGTGGTGAGTCTCTACATCTAAACCCCTCGTTTCCAATCCAACGTCCGCAAATAGTTTTAGGTTTTAGCCTTTTGTTATAATAAAAAACAAATTGCCTTAATTTGAGTTTGAATTTGGAATAAGTAATCAAAATCTTCAACCATCAAACTCTAGAATTTCTAATCTTTAACCAACATGGCTAAGTTCCTTCCTATGGCGAATGTTGAATAGGATGACATCGGCAATCAACCCCTGGGGTGGTGAGTCTCTACATCTCAACCCCTCGTTTCCAATCCAACGTCCGCAAATAGTTTTAGGTTTTAGCCTTTTGTCATAATAAAAAACAAATTGCCTTAATTTGAGTTTGAATTTGGAATAAGTAATCAAAATCTTCAACCAGCAAACTCTAGAATTTCTAATCTTTAACCAACATGGCTAAGTTCCTTCCTATGGCGAATGTTGAATAGGATGACATCGGCAATCAACCCCTGGGGTGGTGAGTCTCTACATCTCAACCCCTCGTTTCCAATCCAACGTCCGCAAATAGTTCTAGGTTTTAGCCTTTTGTCATAATAAAAAACAAATTGCCTTAATTTGAGTTTGAATTTGGAATAAGTAATCAAAATCTTCAACCAGCAAACTCTAGAATTTCTAATCTTTAACCAACATGGCTAAGTTCCTTCCTATGGCGAATGTTGAATAGGATGACATCGGCAATCAACATTGTACTTACTGCATATGTTCAGGGAAAAAAGGCTTCTTGTGACTTGTCGTTTTGTGGGAGGAAAATAAAAAAACGAAAAAGATAGGGGTAAAGTGACATCTGAAAAGAACTATCAATGCTAATGATAGTGAGATTTTAGCCTTCTCTTTTTGAAAACAACACGACATTTTCTCAATGATTAGAGTGATAGCAATTACCCACCCACAAGGGTTATAATGGATACTCACTTCTATCACATGTTACAGAGCATCAACTAGTGTTTGTTGGCCCAGGCATAGTAATGTTTCTGGAGGCAATTCTGTCAGGCTGTCTCCGTGAAAATTGATCCAGAGAAATTATACAGAAAGCAAGGGACTTCAACCATACAACCTACCTCAAGGCCACCACTACCTTCAGCCCTTGATATTAGTATGAGTGTTTTTCTTTTGAAATAAAGACTAGCATGAATTAATCTTCAAACATTTCAAACTATATAACTCCAAGCACATGAGTAGTCCAAAATTAAGTGGTTTACTCGACCAACTGATAACATGTTGCATTACTAGCATGGCCATGCTTTCCGGAAGACTAATTTTACATCAGGTCTATATCACCAATCAACCTGTAGAAATGGTAGCCCACCTACCATGTCCTCTTTCCACTTCAAAAGGGAAAACAAGGGTGGCTGCCGACTCTTAAGGATCACTATTTCACTGCCACTGCACGGACATATTTATCTCTCACCCATGTACTGAAAGCTAGGTAACCTGACAGGACGCATATATATTGTGAGAGAAGCACACAGACCAACACATTGTCCACAAAGTATTACTGTGCCATCCCATTAGAGAAATTCAAAGCGCTCACGCACAAAGTATTACCCTCAATGTCTCAGAAGCTTGATCAGATAGCAGAAATGGGAAATAGGGATGGAACACACGGCAGTCACACTGAGACTGGCATTTGTGTTCATTCGATGCCACCTGGAAATATGCAGATGCAGCCGCTCCGTTTTCTGCAGTATTGTGGTTCATGCAACCGTGCACTGGGCCTGGATGCAGACATCTACGTTTACAAGTATGTTATTTGGCTGTCTTGGTTACTAGAGATTCAATTAACTATTTGTCTTATTTTTTTCAAATTTCAAAGTTCTGTTTAATCAAATTAGTTTTTGCTCTGCACCCTGCTAGCAGATAGTTCTTACACGCCATTTTCCGTAAGATATAGCTATGGCATGCTAAGGAAATTCCCTCGCCTATAGATCTTTCTCCCATCCTTCTGCTTAATTCCTTACTGTTGCAGGGGCGAGAGCGCTTTCTGCAGCATTGAATGCCGAGAGAAAGGAATCAGGACTGACAATGCTTGAATCCATCCGTCTTGAAATGATTTGAGATATATTATTCGCATAATTTCTTGTCATGCATGTATATCCAACTATTTTTAGACTATGTCGATCTTATGAAAGGAAATCGATATTGTGTGCACCTTTTCTGTTTCTTCATCCAGCACCTAGTTTGCAACATGAAAAATAATGAGTCCGAATGAGAGCATTCATTCTTCTATTGACTTGCAACTTGACAGACATGTTTGGAACAGAGTACAAAGACGCATTTAACTGTATGTTCTGAAGAATTGAAGTTGTCAACACTATTCTAGTAGCCTCCTTAACCTTGATATCAATGAATCAAAGGAATCACTGCCATAGAATCAAGGTGTGATGTCAGTTATGGACCTATGGTTTTGGGAAACCTTTGGTTTCCGAACCTATGCAGAAGGGAACAATCTTGATTCTTAAATTAACAATAAATATCAATATGTGGAGCGTTGTCAGCCAGACCAGATTATGGTTACTGGCATCTAGCTCCTCTCCTTGATCTCCTAGTCTCAGTAAGTCAGTAGTGAAGACAATGTTCAAAGTTAGTTATGTCATGTACTTTGAGTAGTGCATCGCTCTAGTGTTGGTGTATATGAATTTGATCAAATTCCGCATGTCTTGTACTACAATCTGCTAGTTGGGGAGGATTAGGAGTTCTTCTGCGCCAACTTTCATATTGGGACCTGATGCAGCCTTGATTAGTCTGTTCTGGAGAACTGCAACCTCGACAATGAACACACTGCAGACTGGCCGATGGTCTGAGAATTTCGACTCCCCACGGATGTAGGACAACTGCACTATCCCTTCACCACGCCAAAGAATCCGGTCACACCTGCAAAATTTTTTCGATCCAGCACTGAGCATTCAGTCCCCCCACACAAAAGTTCAGAGAGCGCATACTCTGAACTGAAGGAACTACAAGCATTCATGTTCTGAAACTACATCGGCACTGCATTTGGCATACAGTATGTATGGTCAGATGACTTACCATGCTGGTGTTCTTCGCTTCTTCTTGGAGGTGGAATCCTCACCCGCATAGCTATCGGAATTCCATGAGTACTTGTACGTTGGAGCAAAGAAGATCTTTCCCTCATTCCACCCTCTGAAAACTCCTCTCTCCCTTTCAGTCTTGAGCTGTTCAATTCAGAACGCCAGATGAACACTCGCAGAACTCTGACACCGTATGCAACATACTGCAATGAAATTGGTTAGTTACCTGATCCTTCTCAAACAGAGTGCCCCAGTCATTGGCCTCGACGAGCTTCTTGGCCTCCGAGTAGCTCAGACCGATCCGGTAATTCAGATCACCGAGCCAGATCACACGACTGCAACCATCGTCACTTGTCAGTTCCCATTTCTGAATTCTGGCATTAGATGTATGCACAGTGAGTGGTGTCTGGGAAATTACTCGTGATCCAGGATCCTCTCCGGAATCCTGCGGCCAGATCTCCTGCAGATACGGCGGAACTGCGTGTTCTTGAGGATCTCGACAACGTCGGAGTTCCTCCTGAGCTCGTCGCCTTCCTTCTCCCCGGACGCCAGGTGGCTGCACACGAAGCACAGGCTCGTCTGGTGCAGTGACATGCTCACAGAAATGCATCCCTGCAACCAAACACATGCCATTTGATCTTGGTAATGGAGATATGGTCATATGGCAATGGCAATGGCAATGACATGGTGTTTCAGAACTTCAGACAGTTGAGCTGCAGTGATTAGCCTGCTGACCTTGTTGCCGAGGTAGCCCATGATGCCGCGGCCGACACAGGAGAACCGGACATGGCCGACGTGCGGCACCAGCTCACGCCTCACCCACACCGTCGCGAACAGCCCAACCATCTGCTTGCACGCAACCAGGCAGTACTTCTCACGCCGGCTCACCACCATTGCTGCTGGGCTCTTCATGTCGGACACCACGAAGCTGCTGGTTCTGACCTCGTCATCTTCCTCATCCGACGTCGTCGTGTCGCTCTCGACGACATCGGTGTTCTTGCCGCAACCCATCATGCACGGTGACCTGTACGATCTCCGGCTCCGAGGCCGCTCCACCTGGCAGGTGCACGTCTTGAGCCGGCGGCCGCGGGTGATGACGGCGCGGCGGATCTCTCTATTGGATGACTTGTGGAACAGAGACGGGTCGAGGGGGCTGGAGCTGGGCGTTTGGAGACCAGAGGCTGGAGAGGCAGAGGCCGTCGTGTCTGCTGATTGGCTGAACGAGAAGCTTGCTGCAGCTTCGGTAATGGTGGAGGGGTATGCTTCAGAGGGCGGTGAAGGCCGGTTCAGCGCCTGGTTGATGAGGGCCAGCCATCTCGATGCTGGCTCGTTGTCCTCGATCACCAGGACGTTGCCGGCGTTGAGGGGGACGACTTCTTGGAATCTGCATTGGAATTATGGCGGGGGGAAATCATATGAAGTTACTATTCAAACTTCACAGTAGTTTTGGTTGGTGATACTTGGTCTATGGATTAAAGTTGCAGTTTTGATGCTCATCAAGTTACTACGGTCTACGGTAATTATTCTTCCAGGATGAAATTAGTTTAATGAGTGGATGATTTCGGTTGCTAGGTAACTGTCAATTGGATAAGACCTTACATGTGCAGGACAACCACAAGCAAAGAAAATTGTGATTGGTTTGCATGATAGAAGCTGAATAGTGATGCAGGAGATATGAAAATGACTACGATTTAAGCTCAATAAGAAAGGTGTGAAAGACTTATTTGAACTGTAAAGGTGTGCATTGTGTAGAAGACACTGAAATCTCTCTCTATCTGAAAAGACTAGCAATAATGAAGCTTTTGTGATGTTTAAATTTGGCCACACCCTAGCACATAAATGTCTGAATAGTCATCTGAAGGCAGAAAATCATTCAGATTGAGACCCCTGTCCGGGGTTTTGCCTGCAACGTTCCATGTGGCCGCAAATACCCTATGAAAATCAGAGCAACAACTGAATAAATATCTAAATTTGAGGTAATAAAAATATGCTTTATGTGACATGTAATGAAACAAAGATTTGAATCCTGTGGAAGAAAAAAAGATATAATGGAGATTTTGAAAATTAGGGACTTTATGTACAATTATACTCACCTGAAAGCTTCTATATGGGTACTACTTGTCGCTGGAGAACTGAAGCCGCTGAATTTTAGGCTTCTACTTTCTATTTTGAACAATGATGAATAGAAAAGGGGAAGGAAAACTAGACTTAGAATTCAAGGTCAAAATAATTAAAATATAAAAATTCAAAACTAATTAATGATTGAATGTAGAAGACTAGAAGCAATGGAGCAAGAGGAAATAGGTAAATACCGGAAAGACTTCTGAAGAAAGATGAGGATGATGCTGATGGGGAAGTCAGTGATGACCGCTCTGGGGACTCCTCCAAATCAACTGGAAAAAACATTTTTTTTAGATAACAGAATAATAATTATCCCAGCCTCTACATCATAGTATATATCCGGCAATTATACTTAAGACTAAAATACAGTCATTTTTATAACAGACGAAATTAGTGATGTTTCTACTTGCCAACTGGAACTTAGCAATCATGGCTGTGCACTAAGCATCTATCAAGCATCAATTTCCAAGACTCGCAAGGAAATGGATATGTCATAGTTAGAAAGTGGCCGCTTTGCCATTAAAAATGATGCTATGAACTTAAGAACCAACCTGTAGAGTTGGGATACAGGTTACTATGACTTGACATAGTATTGCTATCCTTTTCTCCAAAAACTTTCGGAAAGAGAAACTGAAAAGAAGAGGATAAATAATTTAATGTACCTTTTTATCTCAAATTATGAAACTTGCTTGAAAGAAAAGAGCGCATGTTACCTTCTTCTTTCTGTTGGATTTCTGCTCCATTTGCGTTCCGTGTCAATTATCAAATGAACAGCTTATGGAACAGAGCAATCCTTTAGCTATGGAAAGAGGCAATATAACTCCTGCAGAAGATTTTTTTTTAGAAAAAGTCAGGTAGGTAGAACAATAGGAGTTTTCATGTTGCACGAAACTATGCAGAAGAGTCTAGTGAACAAAAACAGGAAATCAAAGATAGCCACAGGGTTTGAAGACTTGTTCTTTTGGATGAAGACTGATGCCAAAGGAAATTCAATGCTACAAAGAGAAAATGAAAAGACAACAACAGCTCATTTAGAAACATTACTTTGAATAGTAGTTTGAACCTAACTGAATAAAAGAATCTCATCACATCACCAAACAGAACAGCATTTATTTTATGTAAGAGAGCTCCCAAAAGGCCCAAACAGATGTACAAACTGGAACTCAACCTAGCAGACAGCAAAGAAGTAGAACTAAAAAACATCTATTCAAAAGATAATATTTTTCACAATATACAGCATAATAATGTTTGAAAAAAGCGTTTGGAGAGCATGATACAAGGCTTTTCACATGCTCATTTCGGCGATGAACTAGTAGACGATGATGCAGCATGGTCTATCCTCAAAGGAAAAATTCTACATGTAAAGCAATGATCCGACCAATGTAACAGTAGTAGTTGACCAAAAACAAATTTAAAAGAGCTATGTAAAGGTCCAAATGGGGGAGATACAACTGCTGCTGCCATAAGATAATTGGGATTTGGGAAACATTATTTAACATGCAGGGAGAAAACGAAACAAGACACAGGAAACCTCACCAAAACAAAGGGCGACACTACCGGACGAAGATCACATTTGTGCGCACAAGAATAGGCATATTCGACTAACCTATATCCGAACTATTTGATAGATCGAAATGACCATTGCAGGAAAGGTATTCTTCATATTTGCAGGAAAGGTGTTCTTCATGTTATCGAAGGAGATTTAGAAGAAAGCAGAACCCAAGAAAAAAATATCGCTTTTTCATCATGGAAAGACAAAGTGGAGATCTTGCGAACCTCTGGGAAGCATCAGAAGTAAATGAACAGACAATCGGAAACCAAAGACCCTTCAGAAAATTTGGAGTTTGACAAGCTGTCTCCCGGCAATGAAGGAAAAGTTGTCAAGAATTGAATAAACTAACCTATATGTATATAAAGCAAGGCTGTCAAGGGCTGCATAGTGCTGTACTAAGAATTCATAGGAAGCATCCAAATAAGGACGTTGGTTGCTCTAGGAACCACCGGAAGCTAGAAAATAGCTGAAAGGTTTGAAACAGAAGTTTGGAATAGTGGGCGTAGGAAACCTCCAAAACCGTATCAGATATCGACAACGGGATGAAACCAAAGCTGAACAACACACTTTGATTCATAATGAAGTAGTAATAATCAGATGTGTAATGACCAATCACACACGAAACCCAAGAAGGGGGAGGAAGACCAAGACCACATTTGGTTCTCCAAGGTAGCCGTTTTGGCTTTAGAAGCATCTGAAACAGATTTTTCGGCTCCGAGAGAAAATGACAGAAAACGGATGGTCCAAATTTCATTGGAAACTTAAGAGCATGGTAAGCTGGAAGCAGCAAGAAACCTCACAGCATTGAGTTAGCAGTGAAAAGCATGCATAGCAACCTCATGCGCAAGAAGTACTGAGTAAACAAAAGAAGTTAAAAAAATATTGCCATTGGTATCATCCACTGATGACGATGGTAATTAAAAAAACTCTGTTACTGCATTTGAAGCATGAAAACCCAAAAAAAAAAAAGCAAAGCTGAGAGGAAGAAATTAAGGTTAGAGGGAAGAGATAAGCGAGTGCAATGATGAGGTGAATTCTCCAACAGGCCGATAATTAGAAGGAAACGAAAGGAAATCGAGACAAATTAAAGTGGGTGGTTGAGGACAAAAAGAGAAGTTATCTGATGATAATTCATACCACAACGCACGAAGAAGCCAGTAGGTAGGTAGATTGGTCCTGTGTCGTCGAAGTGTCGATTGGACTCGATTTCATGGATCTCCTGCAACTTGAATGGTGGCCGCCATGGCCATGGCGATGGGCGAGCAGAGGCGCGCTGCCAAATGGAGGGGCCCTGTGAATGAAGGCAGACTGGAGAGGAAAGAAACGGTCGTTTGAAAGGGAAACAAGCGGTTAAGAAAAGATAGCGTATTTTTTTAAGGGAAAAAAAACGATGGGATGGTGGTTTGGAAACCATACCGCCGGATCTGGGAAGCAAGAGCCTTTGGCTGGCGGAGACGGGGAGGTTGACGATCGAGAGGAGGGATGGACGACGTGGGGCCGTTGCTGCGGTTGGTGCCTCGATCGATCGGTCAAACCCATACAGCACAAGGCCTTTTTCTTGTTGCTGCTGCCTTGATCATCACATGTTTGTTGTATATTCCTGCCTGTGGATTTCTTCGTGATGAGCTGCTGTCGTCTCCTTGTCTCCTGCGAAATCTGCAACGGCGGCTGCTGCGTCGTGCACGACGATACGGAGTAGTGTTGGTCTCCACCATCGGATCCCTCTGCTGCTTCATTCCAAAAAGATTGAATACCTGCACTGCATGTTCATCTTGGACCACCGTACCACCTGACGGCTCGGGGTTGCTAGTTTAATTGGCTTTGACTTTCTGCTTACTCTTGCTCTCATGGTTTCGGGTAACTGCTTGCTCTCGTTCTGCGTACATGCAAAAAAAATAAAAATGATTACAAATTAAACAAGATTGGAACAACGAGCTTAATGTTGAGCTCTGTACACAGGCTCATTGAGCCCATAATAGCTTGCTGGATCGAGAGTAGGATACATTGGCTACTCTTTTTGGGCCTCGCCTCCACCAACTCCTGGGCTCTGCACCTTAGCTCCAAAAAAAAAGTGACATTACTGGGATTTGGATCTAATCAATGTTTGGAAAAAAAAAAGAAGAGAAAAGGCTGCGGATATAATATTTTGTCATGGCACTAATCTCGTTCATTTTGGTAAACGACTTCAGGCTGTGGATGAAAATGGCTTCTATGCCGAAACCATTTCTGTTTTACTGGTTTTTACAGCTTCAGCCTGATGAAAACCACTCCCAAAGAAGCCCTTAAAACTTTAAAGTGCACATATGCTAGCTAGGTTGATGATGAAGCAAATTAAAGCGTGTGCTTGTGTACATTATTAGAGTATCAACACACCGTACATTTGTTACTAACTTATCTGCTATGTTGTCGTTAGTGCAGTATACAATGCAAACGTCTCGGTCACAAATTAAAAGCGCACGTCCTCACAAGATGATGGACCTTACTACAATATATATAGGCGGTACACAAGGAATTCAGCCTAAGTGCCTAACTCAGTTAATGAGAGTCGTGGATGCGTGTACATTAGAATATGAATTATCTTTAATATGTCGATGCATCTATTTATTGTTATTTGCAATGACCCCTAGTTTTGAACAAACATCATATCATATATACAGTTGGTGTGGTGTCCTTTTATGGGTGTCACCCAAAGGTTTGTCCAAGTCGGATAAAAGAAGGGTTGATCCCTAGAGAGCTGCACTATAGCACTACCATAAACCCGCACTTTGCCGTGTGTCTCCAGGTTTGCCGAGTGCTTTTAGTCGGGCACTACGCAAATAGCTTATGTGTCGAGTGTCCCTCACAAAAGACTTGGCAAAAAAAAATACACTCGTTAAACAAGAATTTTTGCCGAGCGTTGAGAACACGACACTCGGCAAACATGAAGAGGACGCTCAGCAAAGAGAAACCACTCCGCAAGCTGTATCATGTGCCGCCACTTGCGATGGCCGCTGGCCGCAGGCCATCAACCATTCCTTTGCCGAGTGTTCGCAGTTAACACTCGACAAACACATGTTTTGCCAAGTGTTTTGGGACACACTCGGCAAACAGGTCCACGTAATTGCTACGTGCGGCCGCCCGGCTGTTAGCCCTTCCACACCCTAGCGACGATGCTTGTAATTTTTTTAGTCATGCCCACCAAGTTTTTTCACACCAGATTCCTCACCAGTATTTTGTGAAACCCTACTAAGCATGTAAAAAATGAATTCACCAAAAATCCAATAACAACTTACACTAGAGTGTTCAATATTGATGCCAAAACCAGATAGGTTTTGGAAAGTCATAGCCTTTGCGAGATAGACCCATATTTTCAACCTCTTTTAGAATGATGGGCGAGTACCAGCTGATACTTGCAGCTACTTGAAATACTTTTGCTAGTACTCAATGGTACTTACAAGAAAATAAAATTAAATTACCTCCCAGACCCACTTAATTGGTACTTAATCCCATAATTTTGGTACTTTTAGGTACTTTTATTTAGGTATTTTTAGGTACTTCATATATTTCTCACTGTCTGATTTAGTATTTTGCAAGTACCATGGTACTTACCAATTATTCTAAAAAAGCTCCATATTTTCACATCTCTACTACAAGATTTTCAGACTTTACCCATTGTTTTTCGCACTTCGTCGCCAACAAACACGAACAAAACCATCCCTTTACAAAAATCACTTTGCAAAGACACTGTCGTACTGTTGAAACTTTTGATACGTTTAGCATACTAACGGGTTGTACCGTTGTAGCTATGGTGTCAAAAGAAGAAGAGTGAATGGAGGTACATGTGTAGCACGTATAGCAGCACCGCCGTGCGGGTTTGTGTACACCAGACGCTGCAAGCAGGTGGTGGTATGATCATAATCATATCATGCCCCTTCTTCAGGATCACTGGTGGTGGTCCAAAGCTTTTACTCACACATGAGCAAGTAGGCAACGCTAGCTGAAGAGAACAAAGATCAAGCTGCTGATGGTGGTGTGGTCCTCTCAGATTTGCAATGGACCAAATAATAACAATGGGTTTATTATTAATAGCTAGAGAGACCTGTGTTGACGGCCTGCAGCACAGCTGGGACCATCTCCATCCGTACGTCGTCATCGCGCATCGTCCAAGCAAGGAAAAAGTCTACATAACCCCCCAATCTATGGGGGTTGGAACACATCACCCCCCAAACTATGAAAATGGATCTTTTACCCATTGAACTTTCCAAAACAGGACAAAACACCCCCTGAAGCGGTTTTGGATGGCGGTTTGGTACAGTAATGGTGGTTTATCTTTTTTTTCTTTTTTATTATTTCGGCTAAATCTTTAAAAAATCATAGTAAATCATAGAAAAATTGAAAAATGGAAAATCCAATTTTGTTGGACTCCACATGAGTAAATCTATACAGTAAATATATAATATGTTATACTTTAAAACATTTATTTGTTGTAGCTTTATGTCTATGTTTTTATGTAATTAATTCATAGCTGTAAAAACATGTTCTAAAGCATACTATATTATATGTTCACTGTGTAGATATACTCATGCAGAGTCCAAAAAAATTATATTTCCTATTTTATGATTTTTCTGTGATTTGCTATAATTTTTTAAATATTTAGCCGAAATAACAAAAAAGAGAAAAAAAAATAAACCCTCATTACTGTAGCAAAACGCCATCCAAAACCGCTTCAGGGGGTAATTTGCCCGGTCTTGAAAAGTTGAGAGGGTAAAACATCCATTTTCATAGTTTGAGGAGTGATGTGTTCCAACCCCTATAGATTGGGGGGTTAATTAGACTTTTTCCTTCAAGCAATCCCCATTTCGCCGGCACTAACTAAGGCCTCTGTGCCCGCCCGAGTGCCCGACCGTCGTCCGTCCATGCATGGGGACTAGACCACTTAAGAACTTCGATCGTGTTACCTCCTACGGATCCTCCCGAGTCGATTACACCAACTTTGGTTACAAATACGTTCTCCAGTGGCAACAACAGTGATATAAGCAAACTAGTGTAGAAGTAGAACATAATTAACCAGGACTGCAGAAGAGTTCTAATAGTTTGAAATTACTTTCGAAGATGATGCATCGATCTATTTCATCAAAAAAAGATGATGAATCTAGCCATAACATACTTCCAAATTTCAGTTGAAATTTTTGAAGAAATATTGACAGTCAAGATATCCAGGGCAGCGCCCATGTGCATTTTATCTCTACTTGGAACAGTTCGGAATAATATATCTGCCTTTTGGCTATTCTTTGGTCTCTTGCAATATAATTTAACTTATGTTTTGAAAGATCTTAAGAAAGGTAAGTTTGTCAAGGACCAATCCAGCTAGCCAGCTCTAGTAGAGAACTAATAGCTGTGGGATCTGAAACAAACACATAATCATACTATAATACACAATATGCAGGTAATAACAAGTGCATTAGTTTAGTGATTTAGGCACAAACCGATCATGATTCTAACTAACCAAGAAACAAAAGTGTGCACCCGGTTATTTAATTTTCTGTAACATTATTAGTATATAAGATGGGCCAAGAGTCGATTACCATATGGGTCGACGACACAGGATTAAATGGTGGTATGAGACTCCTTTTCCTTCATTTAGTATTATGTTCCCCAACAGTGGTCCTAATTAAGAAGTAGCACTATGAATAAAATTATGTACTATTAGGACACTATTATTCGTTCTTGCACACACTATGCCGGTCGCTATATATGCTCTATATTTCTCCATATATATGCAATTAAGCCGCGAGTCCTTTTCTCTCCCACAGGCTAAGGGTCCACTGAATTGATATGATATGCACACAAGCATTGACAACTGGCCGCATGTACATGTGGTGGTGCATTTCTGGACAACCCTAGATGATGACTACCCACTGTGTCTCCATAACTCGTGGGACAGAGAGTTCTAGCCCATCTGGAGGTGAAGATTACTCATGATTGTTTATGGACTTATTTGCACAAGATTTATATCCTTTCCTATTTATAGCATGCAGTGGGTCCTGTCGTGTTGAAGATATGATCTAGCAATTGATGCACAAAGCGCGTCTAGACTTCAATCTAAGATTATTATAATGTAACAATTCTCGCTTATTGGTCCAAGATGCACATGCATGTATGTGGTTAGGACACTAATGAGACAACCTATTAGCTTGTTTTATATATAGAAAATTAAAAAGGGCATGGTGAGAATCGTAAAAGAATTTGTAAGTTGTCAATCTTATTATGAAGAAACTTGTAGGTATGAAAGCTTGCATTTTTTTTAGAATGACAGTACAATTGAAGGCGCTAATGAGACCAAGAGACTGAGTTGACTGATCTCGAGACTGACGAAGTCACCACAGGCGGCTCGCAATCGACGGGGACGTCGCCTACCACTGAAAGAACAACGTCGGTTAAATCCTGGAATAAGTTCAGGAAAATATGACACCCATGCCGAGTCGAGGACTCGAACCCGGTGGCAGGTTCCACCACAAGGACTCTTGCCAGCTAGGCTAGGCTCAGTTCACATGAAAGTTTGATTATTACCAGTAAGGCAGTAAGTCTCTTTGAGAATGTTTTATTTCGATGAAGCAGGCATGGCTGCCTAGTTAGATGTTTAATTGGCAACAAGCCTTAGATCACAGGTGGGTATGACTAAATGCCTATGAATAAATGTTACAATCCATTTATAAAAATATTTTCTTTAGTAGCCATGCAAAATATATATATGAAAATACTCATTGTTACAATTAAGGAATTATATCTGTGAACCACAACAGTGGCGCACCATTATGGCGAGGCGTGGCGGCCACCCTATGTGGTGCCACTGACTGACAAGTTTATCTTACTATTACTAATTGGAGGCTTGTTTTGAAGCTTCAGATGAAGCCACCTAGGATCCTAAGTGAACACTCTAAAAAAATAGAGAAATTCCATAAATTCTCACAAAAAACAGAAAACAACCAGTCATTAATCCGACAACTGTAATCATAATAGCCATTAGATCTATTTTTCTAATAAATTATCCACCTGTCATTATGAAAATACGCTAAAATAACACCCTCCCCCCGAAACATGTATATAAATTAACCAACACTTCTGTTATATAAAAAAATCAAAAGTGACCTTCTATTCTTTATGTAAATTACCCACCTATGCCATTATAAAAGAATATCAAATGACTCCCCCAGAATGTGCATATAAACTATCTAATTATGTTATCATTAAAAGTTAAAGTAGACTATATGTTTAAATCTAAGTTATATATATATTTACAACAAAAGTCTCAAAGTGCAACAATATAAAATTCAAAATTACTATCTCTATCGTTTAAAATATATTGTATATGTTGTTTATATAAAGATACTAGTGTGTCGCATATGGGTGAAGAGATAAGAACACCGATTCTTGTTTTGTTCACATAGCTCAAACGAAGAGTTCAATTAAATACTTATCAAACACATATGGAAGTTTCATACAAAGTGAAAAAAAAACTTGTTGAAAATGGTAATATTTATCTTAGAGTATTTGTGGAATATCTAATAGATGAAAGGGGCACACTATAGTTATAGTTATATTAGTTATAAGCAACGTTTTATACTATTAATTCTCGCACGGGTTGATAGGCTAGTATATTTAATGTCTATACTATTTTTTAATTATGTTGTGACTTCTTTTCTCATGTGTATGTTTTTTATATAAATTAGCATTAGTAAATTTGTTATAGGTAAGTTTTGATTTTGACTCCGCCATTGCCACAAATTTACCACCCTCTCAGGTGCACAAAGAGCGGCCATGGACAAATGAGCTCCACAACATTGCTTAGCAGTGCACAAAGGGCGTTCAATAAGGGCGTGCCCAACGGGGCGATTTGGGCTGGCGACTTCACCAGGTAAAGGAGTTTTAAATTTGGTGAACAGTGCAAAAAGAACTCACCTAGCGCTTGACTCGTCGGCTCTATTTGCCTCTCCTTCTCACTGACATATCTCCTGAGCGCCTGACAACACTGAGCCGATCTCCTTTCTCTGTCCACGTTGCTAGCAACTTCGCCAGTGCCGTTGGCCATGGCCTAAGTGTTTGGAAAACCTGCAGGGCCGTGCATCACGCCTGAGAGAGGGCAGCTGACAGATGGTACGCACTCCAATATGGCAATACGGAGTATACGCTAAAGCACAAGTGAAAGGGCACGTGGGGATTGTAAATAGGATTAAATTAAAGCGACGTGCTGCCCATCATCAATATATCGGACCGGAGAAACCAGTGACGTGGAACCCCAAACTCCCACATGTACAAGCACACAACAACAGGCCTAGGCCCGTACACCATGGACATGGGCACGCATCAGTGCAAATACTTTGTACACATGGCTGCAGTGTCAAAATGCAAAATCTAGCAACAGGGGAGGCCATACATGTCCCCAGATACTAGCTAACACGCATGCAATGCAAACTCATCAAGAGGGGTGAGACCTGGTCGATCCTGTCGTGAACTTAATGTGATCCAGAGTCCAGACAGACAACAGGAAAAAAAACATTGTGTGCGTGGAAATTACGTGATTGATATATTTTTTTTTAGTTTTCTCATTTTAATTGAAGATGAAAGAGGATGTGTGGCTGGAGTGCAGGCACACTGCATGTGGGCCTATTCACAAGTTGCCTTTATGAGCATGGACCTGCCTGCATATATGCACTTGATAAAATCATAAATGTGGAGCCATTTGCTAAATACAGAATCACAAAGACCTAATAAAATAACATTAGTAGGTCAATTATTTCTCCAAACTTTACATGTAAAAACCTAAAGTCATTTGTTGGAACCTACTCCTTCTGTCTCAAAAAGGATACGATTCTCGTATCCCAAGGAGTTAATCGATCGTAATGTTAACCAAATATATACGAGAAAATAATATATTTATGATACCAAATACTTATAATTATATTTGTTATGAAATATGGTATCATACCATATAAATTTAGAGTGGCAAAAGTTAATTATATTTTCTACAAACTTAGTCGTACCTAAGAAAGTTTGAATCTATAATTGCATTTTTCTTCTACTCCCTCCGTCCTAGGATATAAGGCGCGCACGTAAATCAAGATTCAAACTTCGAAAATTTTGACCTATGATTAATTTTGTATAATAATTTTTTTTTCTAACAACCATCATATCATCGAATTTATGTTTAAAATTAGTTTCATATGAATATAATTTTGTTAATATAAATATTATATTATAGGATATATTAACAGTCAAATGTAATTGTTGGAGACTGTGCCAAGTTTGACCGTGCCTTATATCCTGAGACGGAGGGAGTATAACGGAGGGAGTAGCTATCATCCAACTCATGGGGTCCTGGCAACTGGTATTTCCTACACGGCAGCACATAATGCCTTGATTAAGTACGTGCAAAAATATAGCAATTAAATTCCGCACAGTAGCCAACAGTAGCAAACAGTTCCTAGGTAATCCTTGCTTTAAATTTAGAGGTCGAAGTGGGTCTGGGTCAATTCCTGTGATTCATGTGATAGGTGTCCTTGACAGAAAGGGATGGAAAGCATGCATGCATGCTCTCACATCGTCCACATAGTAGCTGGGTGAAAAGAGATGATCGATCGATCGATCAGCCAAGGTAGTTGCTATTGCTGGGTGTTGGTTAGTTAGATGATAGCAAGTGAAAAGGAGCTCGCTCACATTCACCTCATGTCCTATATAGGGTGTGTTTAGATTGGGGAAAGATTCCCCGAAAATACACTGTTCACCAAAAAAACACTGTAGATGAATAGTGATATGTGAGTAGAAGAGGTGGGATGAATAGGGAAAAGTTGGATGAATAGTGGATTTTTGGGGAATCTTTGGGAAACTAAACGGGGCCATAATGGGACGACAGTAGGGTATACTCATCACTCCACTGCTGCAGAGACACACAGCCAACAAGTCTATCGAAGAGCGAGAGGCACCTGCCGGCCAAGGAGGGAGACGACGATCATGGGGAGGCCGCCGTGCTGCGACAAGGTGGGGATCAAGAAGGGTCCATGGACGCCGGAGGAAGACATAATCCTGGTGTCCTACATCCAGGAGCACGGCCCTGGCAACTGGCGCTCCGTGCCCATCAACACCGGCCTCATGCGCTGCAGCAAGAGCTGCCGCCTCCGCTGGACCAACTACCTCCGCCCCGGCATCAGGCGCGGCAACTTCACACCCCACGAGGAAGGCATCATCGTCCACCTCCAGTCCATGCTAGGCAACAGGCCAGTATACACCATTGCTACTTAGATTCTTGCTCAATCTATCCTGCCATGGTGTGCTTGCTGATTGACGACCAGCAGTCATTCCTGCATGTTCATGAAAATATATATGACATGTATATATGCAGATGGGCTGCCATTGCTTCGTACCTCCCCCAGAGGACGGACAACGACATCAAGAACTACTGGAACACTCACCTCAAGAAGAAGCTCAAGAAGCACCAAGCCATCGGTGCCATCTTCGCGCCACCTCCACCTGCCTCTGAATCTTCTTCCATCATACCAACAACCACCGCCGAGGTCGCCGGCCATGTCGGCGAACACCACCATGTCGACATGATCGCTAATAATAATCCCCTCTCCAAGAACAACTACGCACACATCAACCCCGGCGAGGAGGTTACCCAGCTCATCGCTCGGCGCTCGCCGTTCGCCGCCACCATCGACGGTGACAGCTCCTCCTCGCCGTACGCCTCCAGCATGGACAACATATCCAAGCTGCTCAACGGCTTCATGAAGAGCTCCTCGCCGCAGAATGGCGCCACCGACATCAAGCCCTCGGCCACAGAGATCAACCCTTTGCTATCGTTCAACCACATGTCCAGCAGTACGAAGCCATCGCCGGTCTTCAGCGACATACTGCCGTTGCCACCGCCGCAGCAGCCGGCGTTGATGGGACACCGCAGTTACTACGGGGATGAGCTCAAGCAGCAACACCAGCAGGGAGCACTGTCTCCGATCGAGAAGTGGCTGTTCGAAGAGGCCACCGAGCAGGTCGTTGACCTCATGGATTTGTCCGACGACGGCTGCTGCTCAGTTCCAATGATGTTTTAGATCAAACACATTAAAAAGAGAGTCCAGACTCCATACACAACAGCTAAATAGGTTATTTTTTTTTCTGCATGTTACTTTTAGGAGAAAGCTATATACTATTAGTTATGGATGCATGAGACAAAACAACATACTAATACTACATAAATATTGGTCAAATCGAATTCAACGACTGCACGTTGACATCTTGGCCATCTAGTATAGAAACGTTACTTGTGGTAGATTTGACAAATTAAAAGTCAGAAAAATAAGAGAGCAACAGGAATAAGTGCCACCAGATGACATGTAAGCATGTCGGTGCGATGTAATTACTCTATTTTTATTATTTGATATTTTTGTTATACATATTGCTGTGCATTTTGATAAGTTTATTGGACTTTTGATTTGTATTTGTCCATTACTATATATGTTAAATTATTTACTTTTGAAAATAAACAGGACGCATTCCCTTCTTTCCGTGCTTCTTGTGTTTGGTCCTGAAATGTAATATGAATTGCAGTACTCAGTAATAAAAAAAAATAAAATGTGAATGAATGCATGGAGTAAACTTATTTTTGCTAGATAGGAGCTGAAGAGAGGTGTATTCAAGAAAAAGAAGCTGCATAGAGGTGAAGTAATTGCAAGTCTCTATCAGCAAACAGCTGATGGTCCCTGATCACATTTAGTGCAGAAAGAAAACCCATGCCAGTTGTATTTTCCCTGCCCACACCCCCAATCGTAAGGTCCTAGTCATTTAGCACAAATCATTTCTTTTATTTTCAAATGCAAGTGTTAAAGCATTTATTCAACAGCTTTCACTGAAAAAAAAACCCCGAAATTTCCAACGATGGAGCAAACTGAAAAATATTGGCAACCATACCTAGCAAACCATCTGCATGAGTGGAAATGCATTGCAAGTTGGCCACATGTCAAATTAAAAATTCGAAGGTACAACGAGATGCTGACATCAGTATATAGGGGAATGATAATATTCTATGATTAAGACATTAGCTGACGTGTACATCTCTGGTACGTCCCCTTCATGTCATTTGCAGAAAACAGAAATCTTTGGGTCTATTATGATAGCTTGTGCATGCATTTCATAAATAACAAAGAGATTTAAGAGACCCAGAATGCACAACAGACAATCAGACCTGATAAAAAAAACAGAGACAAGATAATACCTTTTTTAGAAGTCATGTTGGGGGGGGGAGAGGGGGGGAGGGGGGATGATTTACCACAGATAATACATAGTAGTATTGTACTAACATAAAAAAGACAACAGCCAGAAAGCAACACAGCTGGCATTATACACTGAGCTTAACATGTGGAAAATTCACATGTCAGATTTCTTTTGAATGAAAATGAACAATTCAAATGGTATGTTGATCATTAGGTAAGGGCAAAACCTCAGAGGAAGTGTAAGCTGGGTGACATCTCAAGCTTTGATTGTTCTGCCTGTACAACCCCTAGTCTGTCGCCAAAATCCTGATGTTGCACACCTGAGTACAGAGTTGCGGACCCAGATTGCTTCGTGCAGATATATGCATGCCTCGGATCAGGTAGAGCTGGACCAGAGATCATATGGGCATAGGCCGTTCGAAACTTGTCTTATACCAACCACAACCAGGAATGTTAAGTCAGTCATAGTCTACGTAACTGATATCGTTATTAAGCTTCAACCAAATGAAAGGAGAGCGTCAACCAACCAAGGGCCATCTGCGTCAAGCCAGGAAAAAAAAACAATCCTAGCACACTCTACAGTGATTCAAGCAATACTGAGATATAGAAACGCGAACTGAACTGAAATCAAGCTCCATCTGCATCTACATCATACATGGTATATGTGTTTGATTGAAGATAACGCCATGATAACTGCATGTTTAATTCATCTATGCAAAAGCATTCAGTAACTATATACGTATCTGGACAACACAATAAGCATCAACAATTAGAAGCATATATGCATTGCAGTCTGGGACTCTGGGTACAGCCATCAATATACATGAGGGACCAAGGCGAACCATATGGCTCACGTGTACAGGAACCATGCCGATGGAAGAATGTGCCAGTGCAACCAACCTGCAGGTAGGAATTAAGTATGAGAGGTCAATTTGTGTTACCTGGGTAAAGAAAGCTCCGGTGCCTTTCAGGAAACTTCTTTCAGCATAGCAACACAGATAGGACGATAGTTTCATAAAAAGCTGTTTACATCTGTTCCCATAAAAGGCAAAAACAACCATCAGTTCTGGGACTGAATCATCTGAAAACTGTTCCTCAAATTTTTGCAGCACATGCTGAATGGCAGTTTATGACCACTAATTATCGTTTCTAAAGAATTCTGAAGTATCCTTTGCAAAGACTTCACCGTCAGCTAATCGTCATCAGCCGAAAAAGGAGTCTTTATGTGCGGATTTCAACAGTTCTCTTCATGCGACCTATTCCACTTCTGTGAGGATGGGTCCTTGTTCTGAGGCCTGCATTGTTCTTATCTCCGATGAACATTCCATATGGCCTCAGACATAAGTTGCCATCGCTATGATTTCTGTACACAAAGGCAATAGACTCAAAGCTGAACCTTATTAAGACCAGGTGGTCCTTAAGACCTTAACCCTAATAGATGATACCCTCCCTCATCAGGACAGGAGTGAGAAATACAAGCCGCCTGGAAGTGACGCATCTGTAGTATAAGGTAGTGTCATCATCAGTTCTTTAATTGCTCTTTAATAGGTGGATGATGTAGCAAAAGAAAAGGAAGCATATGGACGACCTGAACAATGTCACCCATGAATAGAATTGAATAAGGATTTCAGTAAAGTGAAAAACACTTTCCAGTCTAGAATTGTAAAACAAACAGATATATGTACACTTTGACAAGGTGTATGATGTGAGTCATGCTAAGATTTCCTGTATGTGCAAATTATGTGTTAATCGAAGAAGAAAAGGTAAAAAAAACTGAGCATGCCTTCTAGGACCTTAATGCCTTTTACATTGAAAACACAGAATTCAAGTGCAAACTCAACAGTCAACTCGGTGTAATTGTCCTAGCCTAACTAGAATATCAGTGAATTATTCAAGCATTCCTGATCATGAAGTATATGCTCAATCGAAAAACTACCACCTCATCTACCAGTGGAAAAATTTGCACGATTGTTCAAGAAATACAGTAGCATGCTTATTAACTCTAGAGTCAATTATTTATGCTCAGAATGGCATGAGGTTAGAAGTCGAAGTCAGGATACCTCCATCAGTGCTACTAGAATAATCATCCATCATGTTTTAGATACCCGGCCAGCCTGATTGTACCTCTAATTAAATCTGATCTATAGAGGGATCATTGTAAACAACATGACCTTTATAACAATTTAACATGCTAAAAAGGCAATAACTGTTGCATGATGCATTGGTCCAGAAGAAAAATAGCCACTGGAAAAAAAAATGATAGCATGAGTGTGTAAAACATATACTGATATACAATACAGGAGAACACTTGGCAGCTTATGCGATTGGTTCAAAATATTGCCACAACAACACCTTCCAACTAGCTTTCATTTGTCCATATCCTAGTTCACATGACATTTAATTTGTACAGCATAATCACGACAATAGAGCTAGTAGCTTACCTCCCAACTACTAGCCCGACTAGCACCACAAGGACCACATCCACCAGCCGATTCCTTTGTTGTTGAGAAAGACCAAGACAACATTGTTTTAAAAAAGACTTACTAATCTTGTCACAACCACTTTATAGTTATGAGAACGTTGCATATACCAAGCTCAGTGAATTTATTTTGGTTAACTCTTCTTTCACAAAACGCAAATCCTTTTGGTATGAACTTATCCTTTGCACTCTTTTCATAAAAATAGTCCACATGTAGAAAGAGCTACAATCTGACACATAATGCAATATTTATTTTTTACTTTAGAAGCTGCAAGTTACAGTACAACTCTCATGCGAGTAATCTTCTGGAGTCGCTTGACATGACACCTCCATATGGGTCCATAAAGTGGAGAAGGGTAAATATAAAGCATCGTGAAAGTAGCCATTATCAAAATCCATAAAGAATTGAAAGATGCATTTGCTGGGACTGAAATGGCTGTATTTGAGACTACATATATAACCAGAACTCCATCATTTTCTGTGCTGCCTCTGCCTCTAGCTAGATGGAAGGCTTCCCTCAGGAAGAAGATTGGTTTGGCTCTGCATCATGCAAAACCCTCCCTGAAGCTTTTAATTTTGGTTGTGTAATCTCCAATAATGCTGTTACCTGTTAGGGTCTCTTTGGGCCTAAGACCTTGTATTTGTACATATATCCTTTTATAAAAACAAAAGATTCAGTAGAGACCTTCCCTACTGTTCCATTAAAAAAACGTAGGGAATGTGCCAACAAACATATCATACTGTTTTTCTACCTATAAAAATACAGTGGAGAGCTAGATTTGTAGATTACTTCAAGCTTTCTAATTACCAAGGTTACACTAGTAAATTTCACTGCCACAAACTGTTCGCTGCATATCTTCCACTTGTACATAACTTGATCAATACAGGATGCTTCTGTTCGAGACTTCGAGGAACACCCATAGTAAAACATTGATGTATATTTGTCAGTCTGCTTTATTTGTCACGCATAATCAGCATGTATATGAGATTATCTCTATCCCATAACCAACTATTAAATGCAGGCCTTCCCCACCAGAGCACATTTTCAATACGCTTGATATGGGCATTCAGGAGGCCATGAGAGACATTGCTTGCTGTGTTCCAGGTAGTCTTGATTCATTGATTGATTATACATTTGAGATAAGAAAAGATATGATGGATGATTACCAACTGACAGTAACCAGGATGGTCATAAAAATTGACAGGAAATGGTTAGTTCAATTTCTTAATGAGGTCAAGAAAAAATAGTACAGATGTCTGGCTTGTAATGAATTGTCAACAATTAAAAATGGTTTATCTTCACACCATGTTTTCAAGACAAATATTTCATGCAAAATTTTCATGACTCATTGTACTCTATAATGCAAGTTGCAAGCAAATTATTTTTGCACTCTTATACACATCAGTCTTTAGGTAGGAAGGTATATAAGGAAATACAGTTGCAGTATGCCAGTATAGACTGACAAATCATGACACTTTCCAATTGCCTTGCATCGACCAGAATCTTAAGGAGAGAATCGCACCAAATTATTCCAGTTTTGAGGAATTAGCATATGACCACTAGTTGTTAGCAATTCCTACATGAATGAAAGCATCAGCAGATTGGATAATCAGTGTACAATTTCCATGATTGATAATAGCTAGCTTCACCTAAAGAGAAGCAACAGTCAACAGGTCGCAAACCACTTTAGGCCCTAGACAATAAGCTAGATGTGGAGTGTGTAGCTTGTCTGATTTATGTAACCAAAACTGCAGAGACAATATGGCCTAAATTTATTCACTGCTTGGATTTATGTAACCAAAACTGCAGAGACAATATGGCCTAAATTTATTCACTGCTTGCAATCAAATTGCACTGTCTGATAGGAACAATTCATAATACCTTTTCAACAGGATAATAGGAGAAGATGGCAGGACAGAGTAACAGAACATAATGTATAGGTGGATACCAAGTAATCATCAAATATTTAATTGTTCATAGAACCGATATTTATGCATCAATATCCAGCTAAACAGTTAGTCATCAACCGTAAACCTTGATCATCACTGGATTGGACATTATCATTAGACCTAAATACTGAAAAACACAAGTTAGACATCAGAAATTGAATGTGCTAGTTTTAGGTGGGAAAACATTTGGGCAGTGTTCTGTAAAGGGAAGAATTTTCTACAAAATTGAAGAGAAGAAAATTTATTAAAGATTGAAAGAAAAGGCAGAGAAATTGACCAGTATATTGAATGTCCTCTAGGTTGAGTGATATAGGACCAGTGATGCATAATGATAAATCAAGTGAAAGCAATTC
Organism: Digitaria exilis; assembly: GCA_015342445.1. NCBI lineage: Eukaryota > Viridiplantae > Streptophyta > Magnoliopsida > Poales > Poaceae > Digitaria > Digitaria exilis. Next base: position 10,889 of record JACEFO010003159.1, on the reverse strand, counting down.
TTACTGGTATATTACAGAAATAAAGCGTGTGTCCTGATAGAAGGGGGGAACTTACAAAACAAACAACCCCTGGGGGGCCAGGAAGCGCGGAGATGGACCACTTCAAGACACATGTGAATTGCTAACAGCATGGCAGTATAAGCTGGGGACAGTTATGTCAGAAATGCCAATGGACACAGCTCCCCGGCACCGGTGCTATCCTAGCTCGTCGAATAGACACCTTCATGTGTCTAAAACATATGGACGCGACGCCAAAAATTAGTAGGGGAACAATGGGTTAATTTAGCTGTTCTGCAGTCCCCATTATTGGCCCAAACAGTTTCTAGGCCATTTGGACTATAATTAAAGTCCATAATTCATAAAGCCCACCTAGTTGTAACAGCCCAGTCCAACAAACCCTTCGGCCTAACTCATGATGTCATAAATAATGGTGGTACTTGTTGAAGCATAAGTTAATTGCCCACCTTTCCCTATCAGCTTAAGCTTTTGGGTTGAATTGGTTGGAGTATGCAACTCAATAAAGTATCAGAGCCAGGTTCCAAGCTCGAATCCTGGTGGGCGCAATTAAATAAAATAATTGCAGCTGACTCCTAAATTCCACGTTTGACGATGTTAGCAGGTAGGCAGGTGGCAATTTCAATCTTCCTCCAGAAACAAGGATATTACATGATCAATGCCAATAAAACTAATCCAGAAAGATGCAGGCATATAATATGGAATGAGGAAGGAAAGAAAAAGTAATTCAGCTGTTATATGATCAGACAGCAATACACTTAATTCAGTTGGGAAGTGTTCCCTTATTCAAAAAGTAGAGGGTGTGATTTAGAGGCCATTGCTGGAGATGCTCTAACAATTTGCCAATGATATGCAACACACTTTCATAAAAAGAAATATATTTATCATCATAAACAATTTTTCAGGTTTAAGACTGAGCTCAGATGATCAATATTTCTAGCAGATAAAGTATACACCGCTAAAAGTGAAAAGGGTAGCATTAGCAAAAGAGTTCAAGTTCATGGATGAGAATTCAAAGGTCTTATCTACAGTGTATAAAATCACTAAGACTATATAAATGTTTTTCCTAAAAGTACAGAGAGCTTTGTAATTTTGTATTAAGAATATAATAATGTTTGGGTTACATTGCAGCGAGAAAGCGAAAGCTTGCATACACGTTTGCACGCATATAAAATTACAGCATATTAGATCAACTATAGCACAACTGAAAACAACATAAAAGAAAACTGCCATTCATGCAACGAAAGAAGGCATAGAAAGCATATAAAGAGAGCATATAATATAAGTAAAGCTCTAGAGTAGCACACCTGAACTATCTGGACAAGGAGATATGACATACCTGATACTTCTTGTACAAAGAGGAAATGTGCAAGTATATTAAAGCGCTGAAAAGGTCATGATCAATATAGGTACAGGTTTACAGCCATAGAAACGAAATGACTGCTTCCTTGCTTTAACATTACTTTTAATAGAAAAGAACACATCTGCTCTTTTGATGTCTTTGTAGTTCTTCAAACAAATAAGAGCTGGCTTGCATAATAGATAAAGGTTCTTGACTGCTTGCTATAAACTTATGGAATTCAATATACTTGTGATACAGAATTTAATACAAAAATGTTCACAAGCGCTTGCAGATACAATACAAACAAACATTCTATCAGATAAGAAGAATAGCAAACAAATATACCTTCCCCCCTCTAGGTTAGAATCAGGTTTGCATCTGAATGTGTATATCTATCATTTGCTAATGGGGGATTTAACAGAGGAAAATCCTCTTCTCAGTTTATGAAGTCATGATCGATCCACAGCTCAAACTTAGCAAAGAGATTGTCAGGCTGCTTTCACTATGTGAGAAATGGCAGATGGACAGGTATTTAGGAAAATACATGTCATGCACCAAATGGCCTCAAACATCTTTATTCAGAGAGAATCGTGCCTGAGCCTCCCATCTTGGGACATGAAGAATCAACCACAGTTACAAGCCCATGCCATTTCATTACAGCTTTTCCGTTAACCGAATCATAAAGGAACTGACCGCAACAACATCCAGAACAATCCATGATGACTCAAACATGTCATGGAAATAGTTTGCGCCGATCTCCTCTGCCACTGATCTAAATGCATTGCCAAATGCATTACCCTGAACAGCCCCAAGCCTTGGCTTCCCACATACCCCAACAACCAGTACCTTTTCAGGCTCCTTTGCCAAGCAAGCACAGATTAGTGGCTTCACCCTCGCACCCCTTTCCTTGAGTGCATCCATCAGAAAAGAAGCAGAACTTGGTAAGGGCCTGAGGGTGGCAAAGCCTGTTAGTGTCCACAGGGTCATCAAGCTTCACCCACCGGAACTTCTTGGCGCTCCGTATAAACCCTGTCTTAGTAATTGCCGAGCTTCCTTGTCTCAATATTGCCCTCTGTATTTCAATTGCAGATTGCATCCCTTTCCGCAACTGATCGACATTGCTCAGTGACAATGCAGAGTAAGCAACCCAAAACTGCTCAGCAGCTGAAGACTCCTTTGAGTCCTTGGATTCAGAATTGAGAGATTCAAGCAAAGCTGTGACGCCGTACACAACATCTGCAGCAGAAACCTTGACCTGTACCATGCACTCTCAAGAAGCTCCGGTAGTAGAATTCAGTGAGCCCATACTCTGGCAGGAAGCGGTCAAACTCATCCCTCATCTTGCGCTTGACCTCCATGCTCATGTACTGGAAGTTCTTCTGGCAGTCTGCAAGCGGGAAGCCCATCCTGGCCAGCAGCAGCTTGAGCTTCTGAGGCCATTGTCGCTCCACGTCTTGAGCTTGGTGGCAACATAGGAGGAGCAGAGCATGGAGTCAAAGAGGCTCCACTCCCGCAGCAGCATGAGCCGCGGCTCGTCCTCATATGCGATGCGGGAGGTCTCCGGTGCCCGGATCTTGGTGCCGTCCTTGAGCGTGACCACCGAGCCGACGCCTGAGAGGTCGAGGTTGCCCGAGCCGTTGATGTGCTGCTCGAGCTCCATGACGGCGGCCTGGTAACGCTCGTTGGTGATGCGGTCGTGACGAACTGGTCAGTGAGGGCGACGCAGGCGAGCCAGAGGAGCTCGTTGGTGTTCTTCCGGAGCGCGTGGGCGAGCTCGTACATGAGGCACCCCGACGGCTTGCCGTGGAAGGTGCCGAGGCGGTAGTACTCCCGGCGCAGCCTGGCGAAGAGCCTGACGGGGTCACCACCTTCCGCATCCGCATCGTCGGAGAGGCGGCGGCGCTTCCTCCTGCCGCCGCCGCCGCCGTCGTCGTCGGAGTCGGAATCCGAGGCATCGGAGTCGGACGCGTCGCCGGTGACGCGGAGGTGGTCGTCGGCGTCCCCTCAGCGTCGAGATCGGAGGCGTCGGCGAGCGCGGAGAGATCGAAGTCGTATGAGAATCCGCGGTCGCTCGTCGTCGGCGGTGAAGAGGACGACGACGCGGTCGTTGCGCGCGCAGAGGTTGTGGAGGTGGACGGGGCGGTGGGAGTCGACGACGAAGGCGGTGGCGGCGGGGGCAGGATCCCGCGGAGGTCGCGGTGGGCGGCCCCAGTTGACGAGGAGGAGGCAGAGGGAGGAGGAAGAAGAGGTGGAGAAGGAGGCGAGGAGGTCCCTGGCGGCGGCGGCGGAGGCGACGGGGTAGATGGAGAAGCGGATGGAGTCGGCGGAGAGGACGTGGGCGAGGGCCCGGACGGCGCAGAGCGAGTCGGCGTCGCGGCGGAGGGGAGGATCAGGAGCGGGGAGGAGGAGCCCGCGGCGGAGGCGGATGCGGCGGCGGCGCGGAGGCGCGCGTAGAAGGAGTCGACGCGCAGCTCGCGCACCATCGCCGCAGCACCAATCGGGGGTGGAGGCGTGGGGAATTGGTAGGTGAATTGGATCGAGCTCGGGGGAGGGGTTTGGGAAATGGGATCTGATGAGAGGATGAATTGGAACGGGAGGGAAGAGAGATTTGGATTTGGGTGAGGGCGCGCGGGGTGGGAGGAGGGAAGGAAGCCCCGCCAACCAAATTGAGTTGAGATTTTTGGTTCTGACTGCCAACGTGGGTCCATCTATTTGTGGGCTGGGCTGGCTGCACATTGACATTGGTTAGATTAGATGGGCTTGGCCCAGTTAATGAGGAACCTGCAACGCACACTTACCCCTACAAACATACACGCGCAACCCTACCCTATGAGCACCTTCGAAAGACTGGGCCGGCAAATCCTCCAAATTAACGAAGTCACCACGGAAGCCTAGCTATCGACGGGCACGTCGCCGACCACTGAAAGGAAAGCGCCGCTAAATCCTGAAATAAATCCAGGAAATGCGAGCACCAGTACCGAGTCGAGGACTCGAACCTGGTGGGCTGGTTCCACCACAAGGAACCTTATCAGCTGAGGTAGAGCTCAGTTCGCTCCAACCAACCAACTTATTGGCTATGCACACTTCAAAATGGATGGAGAACAGGTAACATTGCTCCCTTGCTCAACAAAAAAAAAGTATCATTGCTCCGTTATCTCGGTCAAAAACAAAAAAAAACCCAAATTGCTCCATGAAAATGAATCTCCTTAGTTTTACAATAGGTGTATTAGGATCTAGAAAGTCTTCAAAATTGTATTTTAACAACCAATTTCTTTCTATAATATGTTACTAAAATGTAGAGATGCTATCGTATATATGATATGATATAATAAGTAAATTACTATTTTATAAGAAAAAATAGCCAGTAAAAAGTAAAATTGGGATGTTTGGATTAGGGTAAAAAACATTGTAAGCTGAAGAAAAACACTGTAGCACTTGCCGGGAAGCGTGTTTTCTGAGGGAGATGAATAGTGAAAAGTTAGAATCAATAGTGTTTTCATAGGGAACCTGAACAGGGCCCAAAATTATTTATCTCCATTCTACTACCTCTAGCTTATACTTGAGCATTTTTTTTATCAAGAAACACTTCGATTTATTTCGAGGCGGAAATTTATTTCGAGGTTTGGTTGATTTTTCGAACTAAACTCGTGCATTTTGTTCTTTTACTTAAAACATAGATTATTTGGACGTGCCTAGATTGGCCTGATTTTTTTTTGCGTTAATTTTCGCTGAGGAGACCAAGGTATGACGCGGGCCAAAACCTAGGAATTTTTTTAATTTTATTTTTTATAATAATATTATAATAACAGCCGAACCAGATCAATATTTGCGCTGGGTAGCCATTTTGGCCGCGCCACCACATCTGACGCGGCAAAATCGCCCTGTCGCGCCAGGGCATGTGGCGCGGCAGGGCCACCACGCTGCCACGTGCGCAAGCGTGGCGCTTAGTGGGCCAGCGGCTGCATGTGCCTGGCGCGCCACCCCGCCAGGCGCGGCAAGGCCCGTTTTGAAATGGGGCCGCGGGCTCCTCCTTCTCCTCCCTCTCCCACTTCTCCTCCGTCCAGACCGACGGGCTGCGCCCGCCAGCCCGACGCCTGGAGCTCAACCTCCCCATTTTGGTCCATTTTTTACGGATTAAACTTGGGAAAATCGGTCCCCACATCTCTGGTAAGCTTCTCCTATCTTGAATATTGTATTTTGTACCTTATTTGTTAGTTTTTTTGTTAGAGTTTGGTTGGTTAGGGTTAGATGGTGAAATAGAATACTCGTTTTCATTTGTTATGATTTGCTTAGAGATGGTGAAATGAAACGAGTTGCAACTATTATTTGTATTTATGTAATGGACCTTTAGTTTAGTTTAGTCGAACACGACCATAACAAAGAAACAAAGAAATTAAGGGCGTCTACTCTGCTGCGCTTGAACGCCTGGCGCGGCAGTGCTGCCGCACCAAGACGACAGGCGTGGCAGCACTCTTTGGCCGCGCCAGGCGGCGTGGCACGGCAGAGACGCAAGCCTGAATTCCTTTGCTTTGTTGTCGTTGTGTTCGACGTTCAGCTCGCTCTTTGTGGAGGCATTCAACATGTATATAGACATGAATATAAGGTTCAATAGAATGCAATAAATATGGTTCACCACATAGTTCATCACAGAGTTTAATACATAGCAAAGTTCAACACACCCGAGTTCAATACACATGGTTCACCACATAGTTCAATCACAGAGTTTAATACATAGCATAGTTTAACACACCCAAGTTCAATACACATGGTCATGGTTCACCACAAAATTCAACACAAAATCTTCATTCAACGCCGAGGCGGCCTCTGATCTGGTGGGCTGAAGACATTTGCTGCCCGACGCTGCCTACGTACCCTAGTCTGCAGGCGATTGGCACTGCTGGGGAACGTCCCGAGCAGTCACGCCGACGATGCCGCCTAGGTTGTGCATCGACGTCCGGGTCCTATTTATGAAACATGCAGACATGACACGTCTTAATGAATCATGCAACACTTTATACAACTAACTGTAAAACGATAATACAGAGCGTTGACGTACCTGGCTTGACTCCCTGGGTCTGCGTCATGTTCATCTGGCTTGACTCTCCCTGGGTCTGCGTGTATGGCAGGGCGTCATCCATGTGCTGACTAAAGATGAACTGATCTGCGTAACCCGGGGCTGGTGAATCCTTTGAGTCGTAACCATGCACGTCCTCGTCTCTTGCCTGCGGCGATGCAGGTGCCTTCCCAGCCCTATGGGGAGGAGAAAGGTCTAGCCATAGCCGATGATCCACCAGTGGCACTGTGGAAGGGAGTGGGCTGAGAATCAGACGATCCACCAGGGCCACGTACGGAGTCCACGTGGTCGGCAGTCACGCAGTTAAGCTTTAAGGCCAATCCTTCGGGCAGGTTCTTCTTACCCTCTACACAAAGATATAGTTAGTCATTTGAGGAAAAAGTCACAAAAGTAAACAAAACTGGAAATAACTTCTACCTCCATGAAAGATCGGAGAATCGCACATCATTGCCATGGCGCATGGCCACCCCAGCATCATTAACGATGCGTGATAGCTGTCGTCCCTATATGCAGGCATAATGTATTAAGAACAGTTGACGAGGACGCACACATTATTTAACCGTTATTAATGATACCATGTGGTCGTGTAGAGGTGCACGCTCTGGCTGATTGCCCCAGCGAGTGTCGACGTCGAAGTCGTCCTCCGCATCTGTGTCCCACATCTCCATGTTGTACTCCATGGCCGTGGGCCATAACCTTGTCCTCGCCACTTTGTGGAACCAACGGAGGTAGAGCTGATTCTCACCTGCAAACCAAGTCCTCTCCTTCCGCGATGTTGTGGTCTCTGTCTTTGATCCCACATGTGGAGGTAGTCTTGATGGGTCACCCTCCAGTCATTCTCGGTGTACCTCTTCGTCCTTACAAACCTATACAAACAAACATATTACAACCATATTCCAATGATGCATGAAATTAAATAGAAGTGCTTCGGTGTATTACTGGTGCAGGGCTTGTGAGGTACACTTGCAGTTGAAGGCACGATCTGTCTCTTGCCACAACTGCCGCGTCACCCTATGCGCAGGTGCCACTCACAATGTAGTACAAATCATTGTACCGGCGTCCTCCACAAGTCCTGGTCTCTGTACACATGAAGGACAGTATTGGCAGGAACATGGTCATGGTATGTCTGTACGGTGTCCACTCCACCTGCAAAAGAATCGTTTTTCAGCATTAATCATTGTGCCCCCCCCGTAAGAGAAGTAACAATTTAAACATTGTGCCCCCCGTAAGAGAAGTAACTGCCTGTATACCTGGTTTCCTGTGAAGCAGTCAATCTCGTTGGTGTAGGTTGTTGTAGCGTCTACGAGGAGGTCCACGAACAGCCTCCGCATTTTTCCCACACATAAGCGTACGGAGGCATGGAATCAGCAAATGGCCAGGCCTGTCAAAACCAATAAGTCACAAAAAAAATATATGAACGTACTAACATAGATCATATTGAGAATGATATACGTACCGATGGAGGCTAACAGAAGGGTCGTCCAACTGGAAGTCGTGCCCAAGCCCAATATGTAGTAGAAAGGCACTACCTCCGATGTTTGACCCATCTTTGGACCGTCTTAAGCAAAACACAATTGCCTATACAACTAGTGTAACATCCGTAAAATTCACCCCAAATTAAATCACGCGCTAAAAATCGTTTTCAAAATCTTTTGTTCGTTGAGCTCCTGATCTTTTAAAATCTTTTCTCCCGGAATCTTTCTCTATCAAATCTCCAAAAAATCTTTCCTCTCGCTTTTCCGTCGTTGCGACATTCGAGCGGACCGTTGCCCAACTCCTTTCTCCCTCGCGCCGGGTGTCGGCCGACCAATCGTGCGTGCCCGTCTGCCCCTCGATCGGCGCCACGAATCTCTCTCTTTCTCCTTCTCTTTTTCCTCTCCTTATTCCTTTTCCCCTAATTTTTTTTTCTTTTTCTTTCTTCCTCCTTTCTCCTATCTTCCTCCCTGCTCCAGCGCCAAACACAGCTGCCAGCGCCTCCACCAGCCGCCACCCCCCAGGCCAGCCCTCCACCAGCACCCCTTCCCCCGCTACGGCGCCCACCGCCCTCCCTGCCACGCCGTCGCCTGCGCCGGAGCAGTGTCGCCGGCTGCCCGCGCCCGCTCGCCGCCACCAGCAAACGCCAAGCCGCCATTAATGGCGTTGCTCACTGTGCTCACCGGCCGGCACCCGCCACCGGCGCCTCCCCGGCCTATAATAATAGGGCTCAGGCGCCGCTCTTCGCCCACCACCAACACCTCCATCACCACCATCTCCCTCCTGCCCGCGCAGCGCCCACCACTAGGGGCCGCCGCCGGCCCAACTCCGCCGCCGCCGTGGCTAGCCTCTCTGCTCCACCTCTGTTACGAGCTAGGTACGGGAATGAGATCCCCTCGACCCTTCTTCCATTTTTCGCCCCTCTCCCCGGTCTCTCTCCCCCCCTTATCGCCGGCGCCCCAACCCAGTCGGCCCCCACCTCCTCCTCTGCCCTGTGCGCTGGAGGTAGAAGAAAAGGGAAAATTTTCCCCAAAAACCGCCTGCCCCTTTTTCTCTCTTTACAAAAATGCCCCTCATCTTTATTCCCTCTCTCTCTTTTCTGTTTAAAAGAAAGCCCCTCACCCTTTTACAATCCCACCGCCAACTTCAATAGAATACTTCACTAGGTCCCTACATATTTTAGAATATGCCCAGTCCTATTTTTAATAATTGCAAAATAGGCCCCTAAGCTTTAATTAGTTCATACTAAAAACCGATATCTCTCCAGTATTCAACTCTGATTCTATCAATCTCTTTTTCCTAAATTCCCCATTAAATAATATCCTATTATTTCTAATGTATACGAACCCTTAGAGTAACCAAGACATTTCTACAAATTATAAATAATCCTTTTCCCGTCCAAATAAATTCCTAATTAAATTCCAAAGCCCCAGACTTAATCCCTAAACCCAATCGGCTTATCATTTCATGCGCCGAGAATCCTCAAAAAACTTCCAACTCCACACACTCCGTCTCATAATACTTCTTGCCATGGTTCCACCCATAATTCTTCCAAAATAATCTCTACTTCTATTTTTCCCCTGATTTCTCTCTCTCGAGCTCACGGTAAAAACCTTATTTCCTTTTCTTATTGTGTTTATATGTATGCTTGCCTGGTGTGATGCCGTAGATCACGTTGCGCCATACGAAGGACGCCGTAGAGGAGTTTGGAGGCGAGTACGCGCGAGCTGGAGCCCGAAGACCCGTACCGCGAGCAGGAGCTCCCGGAAGGCTTTGACGACGGCAAGTTCTAATCCCATCCTTGATTACATATTGGAACCTATTTTTATATAACACAACCTATCGGCCTTCATTTATAAATTGCTATGTTTTATTGCAAGACATGGTTGGATAGCCACCCTTGATTGCTAATGATTATTCCTTGATTGACCTAGATTTAAACTCTGATATGACTTGCTCTATTTGGATAATAATCATCTGCTAGAAAGAATGCTTAGGTCTTGGTTACCCTATAACTCAATATGACATCCGTGTGTTTATTCATAAAGAAAACGCGTGCGTGGTTTCAAAAGGGATAATGGTTATTATGAGAATAAGAAAGAAAGTTAAACCTGGATGAGATGGATGGGTATTCTGTGTGGAATGCCAAGGTGTTGAGAGCTCGTAACCTTTGTGGTTGAGCTAATGGAAGTGTCCATCTTGTCACAATTAAGGACCGAATTGATTGTGCCATCTTGCCTACCCATTTCTCGTACAACCACTCCACCGTCTGTAGTGCAACGGCTTAGCATAAATCTCACTAGTTGTGTTCGCTGGCACTAGGAGAGCTGAGAGCAACGGGTGATCATGGAGATGGGATTCGATCTCGCTCGTGACTTATGCCCTGGTTTAGACCTCCCCGTCGTTAGGTCTAACCCTGGTGAACCGTTATGGCTAGTCGGTTTAACTAAGGTGGTAATGGCTTTGATGGATCCACGCTGACACTAGGTGATCGTGTTGCGATACCCTACTTGTGGGTAAAGTGTACACCTTTGCAGAGTTTAAAAACTATTCGAATAGCCGCGACCCACGGTATTGGCGAGTTACGGCTTGGACACACAACTAGCATTGGGAATGGGATAATGGTGTGAGTTGTTTTGGGAAAGTGTCCGGCAGGTGTGCCGTGAGCTACTGCGGATGCGGAATCCGGTAGCTATTAAAACTTGGATCCTGTGTGGATCAACCTCACTCTATTAAATGGATATCAAAGAAATGTTTTGTGAAAACCCTTTTTCAAAAGCGAACCCTTGCATGTGTGAAAACATAGCTTTGCTGCAAAGGAAACCCTAGCCTTATCCTTGATATATCTTGTGCATATTCTGTGATATTCCCCTCCGTGGGTGTGGTTGGACTTGTTGAGTGCGTATGTACTCACCCTTGTTGTTGTTGCTTATTCAGACGAAGATCCAGACTTTGTCGCCGAAGATATCGAGTAGGTGGTCGTCT
>JACEFO010003157.1:0-22781 GCA_015342445.1 Digitaria exilis | reverse complement strand
TAGCATGCTATTTCTACAAGAACACAGGGGTTCACCTCATCAATAATTATGGGCGGAATTACTGTACTGCGGTTTTCTATTGATTTCTCTCAGTTTCCTTTGGTAATGGTTACTAACTCATGATTTGATGAAGCTGCCAGGTGAAAACAGGTCACGTGCATCTAATAGAAGTAGCAAGCTAGCCGCTTCCCTTGTATACTAACTATTCGGTGGTGAACTGAGTCCAGAAAATTGGATTTCAACTGGCGTTCAGTTATTATCTTGCTAAACAAATGAAGTACAACTAAAATCTACTGAATCTAAGGTAAAAAAAAAACAAAAATCTACTGAATCTGGTGCTACTTGTGAGCATGTGACTCAACATCAGGCTCAATCTTCCGTGTTGTTCTCTTCTTCTGCTTATACTTAGCGTAGGAGTACCAGACACCACCAAATGTGTTGATCAGCAATCCAGTTACATTAAGGGCGTGTACTTCCACACCTCCCAACAGAACAAAACCAAGGGTCTGAAATTCAAGAATTTTTTGAGTTACATTATTGACCAAAGGTAAAAATAAATGGCATAAGATGTAATTAATTAATGTTCAAACAGCTCGTAGAGACATACAGAAGTATGCAAACTTACCGTAGACCCAACACCCTTGAGAACTCCTACTATAGTTGTAGTCAGTGCAGAATTCACAATTGTACACCAAAACATGGTGAAATTTAGGACGATTCCCATCACCAGTGAGACAACAAGAATAAAACTGAATGACAGATATGCTGTCTGCAGTTCACCAGACAATGCAAGTTAGGACTGAGGCGTACAGCAAATAATTTGAGACAGAAACTTAAATAGTACACTATTCTGCTGATGAACAATCAGTGAAGTGAGAGAATTTGGCTTTTTGCCTACAAACTCAGGAGTACTACAACCAACCATCATCATTGCGAGTTAAAAGGTTGAATATCAGGGACGTAAAGAGATTGCTACGTTAGGGCAGTCCCAACCCAGACTCTATCTTAGAGTTCATACCTTGGGAATTGTAGACTTAGAGTCCAAATAAGAAACCAAGTCCAAATAATTGAATGACACATCAGCAAAAGGCATTTAATACAAGGCTAATAAATGAGTTTAGACTCTAAGATAGAGTCTGGGTTGGGACTACCCTTAGATTGTATTAATCACATTTTGAACAAGCTGGATGAAGAATACTGACCTTTGCAGATAACACTGCAAGAGAATGCGGGAATTCCCCTGTTGCTATAATGAGGAAAAACAGAAATGGAAGTGATAATATACTGTTGTAAAACATCAAATCCACTGAGGAAAGACCATCCTCAGCACCTGATTTCTCCACCAGAACCAAATACATTGTCTGCATTGTGCATACACGTTCAGATGTCAGCTGAACTTTGCTTCAAACGGGAAATAACAAATATCTGAGAGCAAACTAGAGTAGAAATAACATAACCTGGAAGAAGACTGATGTCAGAGCCATGCAGTATCCATATAGATCAAAGGAAAAATCTCCAAGTGCTGCAATAAGGACACCTGCGGCGGTGCAGACAACTGAAAGAGTGACCTAAAATAATTTCGAATTGATCAGGATGTGGCAAAAACTAGCAAAGAGATCTTTATTCCCATGGAACAAACAATGCATTTCTCTAATTTTTTATTTTCAATTTGGATATGATGAAATTTCAAAAGCCAATGCCTTTCACAATATTTACCTGAAGTGCCCACACAGTTTTACTAGAAAGACATGAATGCCAGAAGCCAAGCACTGATGCTAATAAAGAATTAAGATTTATTGGCAGGAAAGCTTGAGAAGTGTGATTTATGCTACTAAGTAGGGCTAGAATTCTCATAAACTTTTAAGCTATATTGACAGCCATCTAATTTGACAACAACTGAGCTGAGGAGCTTGCTCCATTTTCAAAACATCAGATGACGAAAGTGAAGGGGTCTACAGCTGGAGTAACCATTGTTCTGATGTAAAATGGAAGCACAAAAAAAAAAGGTATCCAGAAATGCATCCTTACCTGTGTTGGTGGTTTACCCTTTCCCCGAATGCACCCACTCACCAACACGGCAAGGGGGGTGATCCTCTTGATTGCAATATACATAGGAATGTTAACCCCTTTCAAGCTTGCTAGAGCGAATCCAACATTTGCATTGTAGAAAATTGACACCGGAAGAAGCTTCTTTGCAGTTATCCAGTTGAAGTCTTTTCGTTTAGACATTCCCAGAACTTGACCAAAATGTATCAGAAGCGCCGTGGCTATTTGCTGCAGAAGCAACAGAGAATTTGAACAGAAAATCAGGCTTAACTATTCAAACATAGAAACAGATAACGTTTTCTAGGCCATGATTTTTAACAATACCTGTAAAGTGAGCAGGGTCATGGAGTGAACATACTGCATAAGAACTGCTTTATTCACAAAAACCATAGCCATAGATGCAACTCCATATGAAAAGGCTGCGGCTAAGCTGCATGCACATATATACAGGGAAAAGCTCAGAACTTCAAATGCATTTTAATCTTCAATCTGGTTTCAACGAGCAGCTGTATAAAAAGATGAAAAATGGTCTTGAAAATAAGTCTACTTCAGCATCAGTTCCTGAATTACCGATGCGGTGAACCATTATTATTTTCTAAACTATCCGTCTTCTTTAGACTTCCTTAGGGAACCTGGGGTTTTCATATCTGTCAAGCCCCCAAGCGCTTCATTCCCTAATGTACACCTTCTTGTGAATCTTGTAGTTTGATTGAGTTTTTTTTAAGTCTTCCGAATTCTTCTGAAGTCATGGTGAGTTCTCCTTTGGCTTTCAAGATCTCTTAGCTTGGTTGTACGAAGACTTTGAGGTGCTCAAGAACTTCTACATAATCTCACCTACGATGACTTGTTTTCTAGGATCGAAAGCTATGTCTCTCTTGGGCACAAGCCCAGTCCTGAGATTTCAGGGGCAGGCAAAACTTATACGAAAAGTGTGTTAAAAAATCATTCATATAAACCAATTCTCACCCTTGGAAGTGTAACTTTTAGATGACTTAGCTCCCTTTGGAATGGAGGATTGAATCCTACCAAACCCTTTAGAATTCCTATGGAATGCTTTCCTCCATGCAAGTTTTGGAGGAAACAAGCAAGAGATCCAACCTCTTGTAAAAATTCCTATGAGTCTCTCTCTCTCTCTCACTCTCTCTCTCTCTCTTCAAATTCCTATATTTCTCCTGTGTTGCAACCAAGACTATTAGGAAGTTTCCAGTATTTTCAATTCCTATATGATTATTGCAAAATATGGCAACCTTCAATCCTATATTTTTCCTATTCTTATATATATTTTTGAAATCCTGCATTCCAAAGGAGGCCATAGTGGTTTGCTAGCAATTGAGGATAAACACAATTATGAGTGCCACTGAGTCAATAATGAAAAACAACAATATACCAAAGTCTAGACCTAGATGAGGTCATTCAATACTTGGTCGTTGATGGTCGGGTCCTAATTTCTGCAAACAAATCGAAATGGCTGACACATGTTGTGTCTGATCAGTGATATGATCACAATTTTGTTGTGTTGTGAGCTGATCGACAATCACAATTCAGTGTTTCTGACTAACATGGACTCAGTGATGCATGTGATCATGGGATTTGGCAAAAGACGTTTGGTGATCACAGTTCAGTGTTTATAACTAACATGAACTAACAGATAGGCACTATGGATTCCTAGCATTTAGCATGGACGCTTGTCGAGGCAGCGTGTCGGCATCTTATGTCTCCCTTTCCCTAAGGCCCCAAACAATGTGACCAGTCGTAAAACAAAGAGCCAAGTAGGGGTGGATATGTGGATCTAGTGGGTGCAGTGGGGGCGTAGCCCCCCCTACCCAGCATCTCCATTGGAAGCAAGGGAGGAGGTGAGAAGAGGAGAGGGAAAATAAGAAGTAAAGGAGGATCGGAAAAATAGTGGAGAGGGTGGGAACTAAATCCACCAGAACATGACACATGGACCACAACAAGACGAAACCATGACACTAATGGACCAAGGCATTACAGCGGCAGGGGCAGGAGTAGGGGCAGCGGGAGGATTCGGTGTTGTGAGGAAGGACGAGTCGGTCAGGAGAGGAAACTAGGGGAGAAGAAAGAGATAAGGAAGAGAGAGAAATGAAAGATCCGAGGCACTAACTTGAGATTGAATGGCCCACAAAAACTTCGTTGCATACCTTATGTAACTTTGGCACATAACTTATGCATATAACTTGCAAAGGGCTACGATTTTTGCACAACTTGTGTAACTTTGCCACATGATTTGTATATACAACTTCGTCATGGAGTATAATTTTGGAAAAAGAAATCCGTTTTACAATCTTCAATTATTGCGCTCGTTCGATTTTCAACCTCGATGTACAAAACCAGAAATCTTTCAACCCTTAACTATAAAAAAATGTTAATTTATCAACCTTCTCTAATTTCGAAGGCGGTTAGTGAAAAAAATCATTTTACAACCTTTAGCTATGATTTGTTTCAATCTTTAACCTCCATCCATGACGGCTTTCCATGGCCCCGCCACGATGATGGTGACACATGCGAGCGCTAACTCCTCGTCATCACTACTCTTTGTATCCTCCCCACCCACGGACACCGGCAATTGGGTTCATACCTCCATGACGGCCTCAGATTGGGTGGTAATGGTGCATGGCACCTGTTGATGGTCGATATTTCACATGTTTACCACTAACATTTCATGCATTTCATATCTCATATATGCCTTTCGATGCTAAAATTTATTACTAATGAGTTCCACAAGTTTTGATGAATTTGTGAGAGAAGGAGCATACAGGAGAAAATATAAGGCAAAAGGCCACAGGGCCAGGCCGTTCGGTCCAATGATGGCCGATCGGCCTCCTACCAGGCCCAATTGCCACGTCACTTATCCAGGAATCAAGAAACACACCCTCCATCGATCCTAACCATGAGTTCCAAGTCGGTTTGATCCAAGGACCCCGAAAGGCTTCACTTGGATTGAAGGGCCCACCTGCATGCGCCACAAAGCTAATTTCACCAGAAATCCTACACAACCGACGTCCAGAGGTGATCAAGACCGCACAGAGGAAGGCGGTGCCAGATGGCACCAACCCCAGGCCGATCGTCCTAGGGGTGGCCGATCGGCCTCCCACCTGCACATCTGGCGCCCTGCTTTCTCGTTCATGTAGCTCCTTGGATGCCAAGCTTGGTTAAGTCGGTATCTCTTCTTGAACCGACCATGGAAGCTATAAAAGGGACCCCCTACACTCCATTCAAGACACACCATTTTGGAGAGAAGAGCCACTAGTGCCAAGTTGTTCCATTCTTAGAGTAGAGAGGAAGAGAGACTGGAGTGAGGTCTTGGGTGACAGCGAAGCCTAAGAGGGAGAGTTCGGGGCCTGTCTCGAGCTCCTCTTGCCTTTGTAGCCACTCCGGGAAAATAAAGCTTCAAGAGTTATCTAAGTAAGTTTCCCGTCTTTCCTTAGTATCCCGCTAGTATTTCTCTTTATTTTCAGCACTTTACTTTTATCTAGTAGTGATCTGCGGGATCCCTTGTCTGCGTGAGTGACATACACTCATTTGGGGTTTCCTCATAAGCCTTTCGCGTTAGGTGGAGGTCAGTAGCTGATAGCTTAGACGTGGTGTTTCTGCTTGATAGTTACCTTAGGTTGTGTTCCACCCCACGGAACCGCAGTGGTAGACGGCAAGTGGTGATAGCCTTGTCCATCCTTTGTAGTCCACCACGTTCGGGTGTTTTCATAACAGTAGTTGTTGAGCCTGGCCCCACTCTGAGTTCCTCCCGCTCTAGCCTTTAAAGCAGATCAGATTAGATAGTCGTAGATTGTCTGAGTATCGAGGAAGCTAACTAAGGTTAGACCTCTTTCCTGTTTACCTGTAGCTCCCTGGTGGGTCCGGTTAGAGATTTTAGGTTAGTCGTGTCTACCGTTCCTTGGATTTGACATCCAGGTTCTTACTCCCCTGGTGAAAGGCTACAACGGTCTCTGTGCACTTGCGGAGTAATTCGTTAGGCGAAGGAGTGCCAATAGCTCCTAATCTCGCTTATGATCAGCCTCATTGTGGATTCCCATCATCTAGTCTCCATCGCCGGTGTATGGGGGATGGCTTAGGACCCCAGCGGCACCATCAAAGATGATGGTGGCCACAACGAGATTCACAAACACGAACATCACCATGATCATGAGCCACATCCGGTTTTGGCGCAACGCCACTAGGCCCAGTCAGCACCCTCGTTTATCCACACCAACCCAAATCAGCGTTCACTAAGGAGGAGCTGACGCTCATGGTTGGAAATCGAACAAACGCTATAGCTTAAGAGTGTAAAATGAACTTTTGTTGAACAAATCACCTTCGAAATAGGAGAAGTGTGAGAAACAAGCGGGGTTGAACGAGCGCAATAGTTCAAGGTTGTAAAAAATGACTTTTTTCCTATAATCTTGACATAGCTTTGGGGCAATATACAACATTTGCATATACCTTATGTAACTTTGGCATATAACCTATATATACAACTTTGCTCAGGGCATACAAAACGGAAAAAAAAGGAAAAAAACGGTGTTTGCTGCTGTGGGGCCCACCTGATGGCGTTGTGTTCGCCAGCCACAGCTGCTGCTGTGGGGCCTGCCCATGTGCATTCTCTCAGGCAACCGCGGATTCATCATCTGGCATGGCCCTCTTGACGGTTTTGCTTCACTATTGAGCATAGTTATTAAGACGGATCCGACCACTGAACCATCGGTTTATTGGTTTGTAACCATACAACTAAGCAACTAATCCAAAATTCAACTTGTGACCGCAATTCATTCTTCACACCCCCAAACAAATCAGAACTTTGGTTCTATGTAGCAGGGGCAGATCCAGAAACTCATCTCAACCCGGGGGTAAACCTATGGATTAACTGCTAAGTTTAATTAAATTGGACTACATGCTACTAAGTACTATGTAGATTGTATGAAACAAAGAGGGCTAGTGGCCTAGGGCCGTGCTGCTGCACGCCCAGCGCATGGTGTCAGTTTTTTTACACAGAGTAAACATACATTGATGCTCGACCTATATATGGAGGCAAGACATCATCCAGTTTCTATGTACAATATAAAAGCAAGGCCTTCCAGACTGGTTAATTCCTTTTACTATGGAATTAGATCTATATATATTAATTAGTTTTAGAAGGAGAAAAAAACTCTCCCATTTCATTCATCCTATATATTCTTAAGTTTAGATTGGTTACATATATTAGTATTACTATCATAGTTAGAAGAAAACAAGCATAGGGTAGATGAGGCTACAAGGAAATAGTTGCGTGTAAAGTTCCACATTATGCACTGCACGTCCCTATTATGCAGGTGTAAAGTCGAACAAAGAAACTACAACAAGGTAAGGTTCACATCACCTTTTGCTACATGATATAACTAGATCTACTTTCAGGAAAAAAAAATATTTCTGCATGTGCACAGACAAGTTAGACAAAGGAGTGGTTTTGTGACCTATCGCGAGTTCGCGACGCCTCAAGCCGAAAGCTAAGCCGGGTGAGTGGTCGTCCTCGTACGTCGTACCTACTGGCTACTGGCCGTGGCCAATGGTCGTCAACTCGTCGCTTTCCATATGAATCACACGTTGAGTTTTAAACGAAGTCTCAAGCGCTAGCTGATGACGGTGCATTTTTTTTCAATCAATCCACACTTCTGCAGTGATTATTGATATTATAACAGAAATGCTAGCTTTTAAACGTGCACAACCCTGCAGTCCCTTAATGTGCCTTCTAATTACCGCCGACTAGCCGGAAAACTACACTAACTAGCCTAGCTCCCCATGAAGAAGACCGTCGTTCTGTACCCCGGCTTGGCCGTCAGCCACTTCGTCCCGATGATGCGGCTCGCCGATGCCCTCCTTGATGAGGGCTACGCCGTCATGGTCGCCCTCATCGACGCCACCATGGAGCACGACGCCCGCTTCGCCGCCACCGTCCGCCGCCGCATCGCGTCCTCCTCCTCCACGCCGGCGGCGCTCACCTTCCACACGCTGCCTCGGATCCACGACCCTCCAGCCGTGCACACTGACGAGCGGTTCCTCCTCGGGTACTTCGAGCTCGTGAGGCGCTACAACAATGGCCTGCTCGAGCTCCTCCGCTCCATGCCCCCGGGAAGCATCCGCGCGTTGGTCGTGGACGCGCTGTCCAACGAAGCGATCGATGTCGCCAAGGAGATGGGTGTCCCGGCCTACACCTTCTTCGCATGGAGCGCCTCTGCCGTCGCCGTGTTCCTCCAGCTCTTTTCTTCGGCCCACGTTCTGAATGGCCTGCCGAACTTCAAGGAGCTCAGAGATTC
This sequence comes from Digitaria exilis, assembly GCA_015342445.1. Lineage (NCBI taxonomy): Eukaryota > Viridiplantae > Streptophyta > Magnoliopsida > Poales > Poaceae > Digitaria > Digitaria exilis. The sequence continues at coordinate 14,433 of JACEFO010003157.1, read as the reverse complement.
TCCTCTCAACCTCTTGGGTGTCCCGCCCATTCCAGCTTCCCATCTCATCCGTGAGATGCTCGAGGACCCCAATGGTGAGATATACCAAGCGTGGATGAGCTCCCAAGGCAAGAACCTGGAGGCCAACGGCATGCTGGTGAACACGTTCGTCTCGCTGGAGGCTAGGGCATTAGGAGCCCTCAAGGACTCACAGTTCCTTCCCGGGAACAAGTTCACGCTGCCTCCGGTGTATGCTGTAGGGCCACTTGTTGAGGGACCCGGTGGTGAGACAAAACAAAAGAACGATCACGCGTGCCTCGCATGGCTCCACAAGCAACCAGAGCACAGTGTCGTGTTCCTCAGTTTCGGAAGCATAGGGTGCCATACGGAGGACCAGATCAAGGAGATCGCCGTTGGGCTCGAGAGATCTGGCCACCGGTTCCTCTGGGTGGTGCGAGCCCCTTCCCATGGCAGCACGATCACGCTCGGTGCTGACAGTGACCCAGACCTCGACGCACTACTACCAGAGGGGTTCTTGGAGAGGACCAATGGCCACGGCCTCGTCGTCAAGGAATGGGCACCACAGGTGGACGTGCTCCGTCACAAGGCGATAGGCGCATTCGTGACGCACTGCGGGTGGAACTCGGTGCAAGAGGCGATCATGGCCGGCGTTCCGATGCTCTGTTGGCCCTTGTATGCGGAGCAGAAGATGAACAAGGTGTTTATGGTGGAGGAGTTTGGGGTTGGTGTGGAGGTGGTTGGGTGGCAGCAAGGGTTTGTCAAGGCCGAGGAGGTGGAGGCCAAGATAACATTAGTGTTGGAGAGCCAAGAAGGCGAGCGACTCCGGGCACGGGTGAGGGCACTCAAAGAGGCTGCAGCCATGGCCTGGAACGAAGAAGGTGGCTCGTCGCGCACAGCATTTGGTCACTTTTTGTTGGACGTGACAGCGTAGGGTTAGAGCAGGGACGGACCTGATGCATGCGTGCGCATCTTGTTACTACAAACATGCACCTTTACTTAAAAAAAACTACAAACATGCACGTTGTCCTTCCAATGCTCAATATATTATTATCATATCTGCTTCAAATTTGGATGTACTCCACAGAAAAAAAAAAGGAATGTACTCTTGCCTTTACCAGTTCTCACTTCTCAGTCAACAGGTTAACTGTACATGCAGTGCACATGGGAGAACTTTAACTCATTTCAAGAGGTTGACACTGCCGATGTGCCGGTGTATCCATCATCTATCATGTATGATATCGCAGTTTTCTAACAAGAATGTCTGTGAACCGTGAAGGAAAGAAGGTTTTCATGCAATTATTAATTGCTAGGGTTACGGCAACATACGTACGTGGTAGTTTTTTTTTTCTCTTCTATTGATGTTTTACAATGTTGTACAATGAAGAAGTTACCACTGTAAGCAGTGCCTTAATTTTTTTAGTGACCAGGCATTTTAAAAAAATTCCTCTTATATGGGACACCGCATATCGAAAGAGTAAAATGCATGTTCGGTCCTTAAATTATACGCTTGTGTCACTTAGGTCTCTATACTATCAAATTCCATATTTGAGTCTCTAAACTTAGTCTCGGGTATCATTTAGGTACGTGTACTCTCAAAATACAGATTCAATACCCTAAACTTGAATTTGGGTATCACCTATGTTTCTCTATACCTTTAAAATATGATGTCATTGCAACTAAGTTAATATTTTTTTACTGATATATCTTAACTAGTCAAATAAAATTAACTCAGCTGATGTATATATAGGTATTGATGAATATGGATGTAGAGAACTTTACAACGTTTTACATTGGGAAAATATCTTAATTTGGTAGGTGTGTATAATGATACGTGCTTTATATTGAGAATTGTTCTCTTGCTAAGTACCATCGTTTTAGGCCATGTTCAGATTCCCAACTATTCACTATTCATTCCAACTTTTCACTATTCCTCCCTCACAAAACACATTTCCCAGCGAATGCTACAGTGTTTTTTTTATGCTACAGTGTTTTTTTCCTACAATCTAAACACACCCTTAATTGAATACCGTGAAATAGCAAACCAAACGTGTAGAGTCAAGACAAATGCTAAACTAATAGCACTCCAATATAAAGAGATATTGATCAACAATCCTAGAGACGGCATACCCAGCCCGAACCATCGGCGGCTCCGGTCATCAGTGTTAGTACTGGAGCTTGATGCCAATGCAAGACCAGCGCTAATATTTCTGGCTTTTGGGGATACAACAGGTCAGAGCACACACTTAAACAAATTACGCTGCGTGGGAAGCATGGACTGGTCAGTTGATGTAGATAATCTCATGCGGTGGCAACGAGTCACAAAAGATGTCTTGTCTTTTTATAGTGGCCGGTTTCCCTTTTGCTTATTTCTGAAAAAATAGCGCAGTCAATATAGGGTTTGTTTGTTGTTTGCTTAAACTTGGCCTCTGTTGCTGCTAATTTTCTATATTATCAGCCAAGCACCGCTAATCGTCATGATCCACTTAACATGGCGACGTGGTAGAGTATTATTGAGGGGTCAGGCCCTTTCACGTGCACCATGCCGATAGATATGTGTGGTGCCAGTGCGATCTATACCATCTGCATGGAGCATGGGATGATGGGTTGGTTGATGTAGATAACCTTTTGGTAATAAATTTCGAGGTACCACTTGGAGTCACCAATCGGTGCTAAATAGCATTACCAAACCGGAGGGCAACGACTAAATTCCTCGAGGTCATGTAGTATTAGCCCGTGACTCCAGCCGGTACTAAATGTGCGCCATTAGAACTAGCTGAAGCTATCATCCGGTACAAACTAATTAGTACTGACTTATGGACTCCAACCAGTATTAGATGGAATGTGTAGTACCGGTGGAAGCCACCAACTGGTACAAACATTTCTATAAGAAAGTGTTTCTTTCATCTCCAGCCAACAACCGGCCATTTCACTCACCCGAGCAAAGCTTCTTAACTCCAATGGAAATCTAGGGGATCGGAAGTGCTGCTCATGCGTAAAGGAAATGGCCTTATTTGTCTAAAAAAGAGGAAAAATGGCCCTATGAAAATTTTTGTGATTTTGGTGATCGGTTGACAACATAGCCATTGGGACATAAGTTGTCTAGATAAATATTTGTAGATGTTTCTAGGTGCAAGGATATTTTGGAAGCCATCCAAATGCTTAATAGTATCCAAATGATGGCTGTCCAAATGAAAGCCATCCAAATCACGTGGAAAAGAAGATGGAAAAAAAGTCCATGAAGAAATAAGCAAAACAGTGTCACTGAGTGACCACCGAAATACCCCATCCCACGGTCATTTCAAGCATGCTTGAGCTTAGGGAAGATATAGGCAAGTGCTCAACACACTTTTAAGTGTCCATTCCACCAAAGTACTAAATACAAAAGGTCATGGCAATTAGCATAGTGCTTACTGCTAGTTTAGGCCTATTAACGCCTCTCTTAGTTGTTTAGCCTAGAGTTCAACGAAGTTTGGCATACCTCTTGCTCTATCTGGTGCTTGTGCGCACCAAGTGTTGTAATCTGGGGCTTGTAGTCTTGCGAGACCCTCTAAGTGTGTTTGTGGGGTGGCCACCGGATCATGACTAGCTAGCAGGCTCGGAGGAAAACAAAAAGTGAACATTTATCTACATAACTAATGGCAGGTGAGTAATTTTTCGATGAAAATATGATTGGGGGGTGGTGCGCTTTTGGATTCGTAAGCTGATTTTGAGCAAAATAACAACCTATGACTTTTGGTTCTTTAGTTGGTTTTTGACTTTTGTAAAAGCAAAAGTAGGAAAGTAGGTTGGAAAGCCCAAAACCTTGAATCTCTCGCCAGCATGCATTTTTTCATATGAGATGTCCTTGTCATACCTGCTCAGCAGCAACATAAGGCCATAAGGGTGTTAGCGTTTCCAATCATGCATGCTGGGTTATTTCCACCTCCCGGACTACTTAAGAAACACGAACAATATCTTGTTATTGTATTCGTTGTCTTGTAGATACATCATGTCACAACATAAGGCCATTAATAGACACCACACCAGCAAATTAAACACACACAGAAGTGGCAGGGACAGCACTATGGCCGTCCTTATTTTTTACGTGGGCCCATCGTGATAACTGACTGAGGACAACCGGCGTCGCGCGCGGGCCGTCGTCGATCGTCATCAGCGTTACGTTCGACGCTGGCTGCTACTGGCGCTGCCCACCGCTTCGCCGCAGCTCGTCCACCAGCCGCCGCAGCGCTAGCCGCGACGTGCCACCCTCGCCCACGGCCGCACGCGCCGCCTGCTTCACCTGCTCCGCCCTGTCGCGCATCCTACGCCCTGCCTCGCCGGCGTCCATCAGCTCCCGGACCTTCTCCGCCACGTGCGCCCTGCCCACCACCTCGCCGGAGCCTGCCTTCGCCCTGACACGGGCGCCGGCGCCGATGATCTCTGCCACCTGCTTCGCGTTCGCGTCCTGCTCCGCGATGCCTGGCCACGCCAGCATCGGCTTCCCCGAGCCGGTGAGGCTCTCGAGGATGGGCGTCCCACCCGCAGTGGCTCACGTACCCTCCCACCGCCGGGTGATCCAGAACGCGCCGCTGCGGTACGCCGCCGACGCCGACGACGACCTTGCCATGAGGACTCGCCGGCGGCGACCACCGCGCGTCGTCGGCGGTGGACGACGGGACGTTCCACAGGAAGGCGTGGCCGGAGTCGACAAGCCCGTGCCAGAGCTCGTCGAGCTGCGCCGCGGTGACGTGGTATTGCGTCCCGACCGGACACGTACACCACCGACCCGGGGGCCTGCTCGTCCAGCCATGGCAGGCACCCTTCCGGGTCCTCGTCACTTTCCTCTTCCTGCGACGACTCGCCGACGCCGGCGGCGAGGAGGAACAGCGGGCCGACGAGCCAGGCGCGCGTGCCGGGGAGGTACAGGGACTCGAGCACCGCCGCGTACTCCCCGTCCAGCGCGTCGAAGCTGTTGACAAGGATGCCCCAGCTCCGGTACTCCCAGTTTAAGATCTCGTCGAACATGAACCGTAACAACGGGTCGTCCTCCGCCTGCGACAGGCTGTCCGGGACATCATCGCCGGTGATCGTGACGCCCTCCGGGAACCCTGGAACTCTGAACGGCGCGCCACCGTCGACGACGCCCTTAGCCGTTGGTGTCCTCCTCGCGAGGTAGAAGCTGAGCGCCAGCGCGAAGGTCGACATGCCGTGGAACGTGATGCGGCGGACGCCGGCGTCGGTGGCGACGCGCTGCGTGAACGCGAGGAAGAAGTCGGAGACAACGGCGAGCGGCGGGGACGGGAGGGAGGCAAGGTACCCCGCGAAGGGCTCCGCGAGCATCGCCGTGGCGCGGAGGAACGCCGGGAAGAGGGAGAGCGAAGGGAGCGCGTCCTTGGACTCGACGCCGGGAGGGAGCTCCGGGTGCGAAGGAAACGGAAGCGCGGCGAGGCTCACGGACTCCGAGGGGAGGAGGTGGTGACGCGCGAAGGCGAGGTTGCCATGGGTGGTGACCACCGTGACGCGGAGGCCGTGGTGGGCGGCGAGAGCAGTGGCGAAGTGGAAGAGTGGGAGCATGTGGCCTTTGGCCATTAACGGGAAGACCACGACGTGGTCGCGACCGGAACCGGCAGGAGGCGCAGCGTCGGCGGTCGCCATGGTGGTTTCGGACAGCTCGTGAGTGCGCGAGAGTCAGGCGACAATGCAAAATGGTTTGGGCTCAAAGTGTACTTATGTTGTCGCACCGTAGCTGAGCATTTTGCTATACGGCGTCGCATCTATGGTAACCGTTTTCGTGAACAAGCAGTTATCAACATATGATGCAGTATGTTCACTCCATGTCATGACCCTTCTCGCTGGTATTGCTGACAATCACGGCTGAGGAAAAAAAAAAACCATTGCGTGCTTCTATACGTTTTATTACTGAGCCTGATTGTGTGTTCGATTCTCCATTACTTCTGCCGCCAATACCAACAGCGCTTCTGAGTAGTGTAGTACTGTAGTTACGATACAGTTTGGAGTTCTAGGAATGTCTGAAAGAAAAGATTCCAGCTTGATAACCGCAAAGAAAGCTTCTTGCGATGGGCAGTTGCGCACCGTTCGACCATGTTCCTGTTGCGAGCGATGTGTGTGTGCTGTTCCTGAGACGAGGTATCGTCGTAGTGTGGCAGGGAGTCATCAGAGACGGGGACTTTCCGGTTTACTGGTATGGCAATGGCACCGTTGCCCAGACCGGGTTGGGCGAGAGAGTCAGAGTGCCATTTGGAACACACCACAGTTCGAAAATTGGGGTTGGGTTGGGTGGGATTTTAGACCTTATCTGAGTCGGCCGCCTGAGGTCTCACAGATAGTAAGTTGTAGTGTTCTCGAGTCCCAGGGGAACCGATCGGACCTACATGGGCATAAAGCCGATTTGGAGAGTCTTTCCCAATATGGAAAAATTGTCAACCTGCGTAGTAGACAAGGAGATAGTACTGAATGACGGACCTTATACCTCGGGAGGCCGTAGCCTCGACGGGGTCGGGTGGGTGGTGATGTTGGCATGTTGTGGAGGAGTCGGCGGAACTGGCCGGCATCCCTAGGAAGTAAGGGTTGTCGATTACTTCCTAGGTGGTGGTGTTTGTATTGGGTTGGATAGGTATACAAGTTGGGGGGGGGGACGTAAGCTTAGACTGGGTGTGAGGGTCTTTCAAGTTGTCTTATGGCAACCATATAGCGTTACAAGTCGGTTAGGATCTAATATTATCGGTTTAATAAAAAAATCTATTATATCTCCATAAAGTGGCTTTTCCCATATGTGGGTCGACTTGAACTCGACAAGTACTAGAAAACGGTGGGTTGGCCGATGTAGACTTAGTACATATTGGCAATATGTGTATATATTCTTTATATCATGCAAATATTGGTTTTTTATTAATTTCAAGAGCTCTTATACTTCATTCTCTTCTCGTGCAACTTGTAGTAATGGATCAAATGTAGTAACAACAAAATGAATTATAAATTGCTTAAAATTTCATAGCATCTATAATTATAGGAATTAGGAATTGTCTAGACTTGAGAGAGTAAACTTTTATGGACCGATCAATTAATATAGAAAATAGTTAATAATCATCTTTGATGTTAAATTGACTGGAGCATATATCCGGAGACTATATTTGTATATTTGATCCATATAGTCTGTGTTTATTTTTTCACCAATATTTTTAGACTTTGTTTTCTATTATGTTGACCATGTGTAAACATTTGTTTTTAAGAATATACTCTTGCATTTGATAGTGTTTAATTGATCATGTTATATGAGTTGATGTCTTTCCTCGTTCGTACAGTTTATGTTATCTCACTTGGTGTAAGCCACTTTTGTATGTAGCATGCTATTTCTACAAGAACACAGGGGTTCACCTCATCCAATAATTATGGGCGGAATTACTGTACTGCGGTTTTTCTATTGATTTCTCTCAGTTTCCTTTGGTAATGGTTACTAACTCATGATTGATGAAGCTGCCAGGTGAAAACAGGTCACGTGCATCTAATAGAAGTAGCAAGCTAGCCGCTTCCCTTGTATACTAACTATTCGGTGGTAACTGAGTCCAGAAAATTGGATTTCAACTGGCGTTCAGTTATTATCTGCTAAACAAATGAAGTACAACTAAAATCTACTGAATCTAAGGTAAAAAAAAAAACAAAAATCTACTGAATCTGGTGCTACTTGTGAGCATGTGACTCAACATCAGGCTCAATCTTCCGTGTTGTTCTCTTCTTCTGCTTATACTTAGCGTAGGAGTACCAGACACCACCAAATGTGTTGATCAGCAATCCAGTTACATTAAGGGCGTGTACTTCCACACCTCCCAACAGAACAAAACCAAGGGTCTGAAATTCAAGAATTTTTTGAGTTACATTATTGACCAAAGGTAAAAATAAATGGCATAAGATGTAATTAATTAATGTTCAAACAGCTCGTAGAGACATACAGAAGTATGCAAACTTACCGTAGACCCAACACCCTTGAGAACTCCTACTATGTTGTAGTCAGTGCAGAATTCACAATTGTACACCAAAACATGGTGAAATTTAGGACGATTCCCATCACCAGTGAGACAACAAGAATAAAACTGAATGACAGATATGGCTGTCTGCAGTTCACCAGACAATGCAAGTTAGGACTGAGGCGTACAGCAAATAATTTGAGACAGAAACTTAAATAGTACACTATTCTGCTGATGAACAATCAGTGAAGTGAGAGAATTTGGCTTTTGCCCTACAAACTCAGGAGTACTACAACCAACCATCATCATTGCGAGTTAAAAGGTTGAATATCAGGGACGTAAAGAGATTGCTACGTTAGGGCAGTCCCAACCCAGACTCTATCTTAGAGTTCATACCTTGGGAATTGTAGACTTAGAGTCCAAATAAGAAACCAAGTCCAAATAATTGAATGACACATCAGCAAAAAGGCATTTAATACAAGGCTAATAAATGAGTTTAGACTCTAAGATAGAGTCTGGGTTGGGACTACCCTTAGATTGTATTAATCACATTTTGAACAAGCTGGATGAAGAATACTGACCTTTGCAGATAACACTGCAAGAGAATGCGGGAATTCCCCTGTTGCTATATATGAGGAAAAACAGAAATGGAAGTGATAATATACTGTTGTAAAAACATCAAATCCACTGAGGAAAGACCATCCTCAGCACCTGATTTCTCCACCAGAACCAAATACATTGTCTGCATTGTGCATACACGTTCAGATGTCAGCTGAACTTTGCTTCAAACGGGAAATAACAAATATCTGAGAGCAAACTAGAGTAGAAATAACATAACCTGGAAGAAGACTGATGTCAGAGCCATGCAGTATCCATATAGATCAAAGGAAAAATCTCCAAGTGCTGCAATAAGGACACCTGCGGCGGTGCAGACAACTGAAAGAGTGACCTAAAATAATTTCGAATTGATCAGGATGTGGCAAAAACTAGCAAAGAGATCTTTATTTCCCCATGGAACAAACAATGCATTTCTCTAATTTTTTATTTTCAATTTGGATATGATGAAATTTCAAAAGCCAATGCCTTTCACAATATTTACCTGAAGTGCCCACACAGTTTTACTAGAAAGACATGAATGCCAGAAGCCAAGCACTGATGCTAATAAAGAATTAAGATTTATTGGCAGGAAAGCTTGAGAAGTGTGATTTATGCTACTAAGTAGGGCTAGAATTCTCATAAACTTTTAAGCTATATTGACAGCCATCTAATTTGACAACAACTGAGCTGAGGAGCTTGCTCCATTTTCAAAACATCAGATGACGAAAGTGAAGGGGTCTACAGCTGGAGTAACCATTGTTCTGATGTAAAATGGAAGCACAAAAAAAAAAGGTATCCAGAAATGCATCCTTACCTGTGTTGGTGGTTTACCCTTTCCCCGAATGCACCCACTCACCAACACGGCAAGGGGGGTGATCCTCTTGATTGCAATATACATAGGAATGTTAACCCCTTTCAAGCTTGCTAGAGCGAATCCAACATTTGCATTGTAGAAAATTGACACCAGAAGAAGCTTCTTTGCAGTTATCCAGTTGAAGTCTTTTCGTTTAGACATTCCCAGAACTTGACCAAAATGTATCAGAAGCGCCGTGGCTATTTGCTGCAGAAGCAACAGAGAATTTGAACAGAAAATCAGGCTTAACTATTCAAACATAGAAACAGATAACGTTTTCTAGGCCATGATTTTTTAACAATACCTGTAAAGTGAGCAGGGTCATGGAGTGAACATACTGCATAAGAACTGCTTTATTCACAAAAACCATAGCCATAGATGCAACTCCATATGAAAAGGCTGCGGCTAAGCTGCATGCACATATATACAGGGAAAAGCTCAGAACTTCAAATGCATTTTAATCTTCAATCTGGTTTTCAACGAGCAGCTGTATAAAAAGATGAAAAAATGGTCTTGAAAATAAGTCTACTTCAGCATCAGTTCCTGAATTACCGATGCGGTGAACCATTATTATTTTCTAAACTATCCGTGAACCAGTAGTAATAAAGAGGATAGCTCTCGACATTTACCAAACTAAATATAAACTCTTACGCTATAAGCAAAGTGAAATCTAGTACATGAGACCTATGATGCAGAAAAGAGTGTGTAGTTTAATGAGGGCGCGGCATCAGGTGGTCACTATTCTATGATGCAGAAAAGTGTCAGGCAGTTGACTGCAACAGTACTACTGGACGATATGCGATATTATGTTCCAAGTTACAAAAAGTTTCCTCCGCAACAAAGAACTCCGAATCCAAGTACTATACGAGGTAGACACATAGTAATGTGCCAAAGGACAACATTTTGCCTGCGACTGCGAGCACTAGGCCGGCAGAGCGCCAATGAAGAAGGCTTTGCGGCCTTTGCCTGACCCTGAGGGCAGGGTTGAACAAAAAACCAAATACTACTTGTGCGTGCCAGCCTGCCGAACCAAATAGCGGCAGAAATGGAAAATTGCTCACGGAACGCCCTCTCCCCGCAGGACGATGATTTGATCCCACTCTATCCAACACACAATCGAATCGAGCCCCCGTCTCCGCCCACGAATCAAGCAGCCATTCAGCTCGTACAAGCATCCAAACCAGCGAGCGGTTGTCCCCCACGTCAAACGAAAGCACAAGCGGCCACATCTATGCCTCCATTCCGTCCCCCCAAATTCTCCACGGCGAGGAGCGGGTAAGGCCGGAGGCAATCAGGCAAAGCAGGGCGAAGGCGATGGAGGAGGCGCGGTGGAACAGGTTGGGGAAGGCGGGGGGGAGGGAGCTCACCTGAGGATGGAGCTGGGCTCGCCGGCCTCCGCCCCATCTCCCGACAAGCCGGCGCGCCGGTTGCTCCTCCCTGACCCTCCGTGTCCGGGCGCGGGCTACATGGAACGCCCGACGCGTGCGGGAGGAAAGAGATCCGGAGCCGGGTAGTAATTAACAGCCGGGGGGGTTCTCTCTGCTTGCGAGCTCATTAAAGGCAGGCCTCGCCAATTGGTCCACTGCTAATTAATCCTCCTGTTAGCGAGCGGCGCGGAGGTGGGCACGCGCCAGGGGCGTGAGGAACAAGCGATGCGCTCGCTTTTGCGCGCCCAAGCTTTCCACGGAGACTGGCGCCGGCCTCTCCAGTCTCCACGGGCTCTGGTGGTGTGCGACAGGGCGAAGGGATAACAGTGTTGTAATACAACCGGATTTGATAAAAGGAACAGGACTAGAAGTCTAGTCCATGTTCGGTGTCCCTGAACTTGTATAGAAGGAAAGAAGAAATAGACATTCTAGTCCATGTCCGGTTGCTTGTGGGCTCTTACCGAAACTCTAGTCATAGGTCGGAGTATATATATGAGAGAGATTGTCATTGTAAATTATCGAATATGAAGAATAAAGAGAAGCTCCACCTACATTTGTGTCTTGTCTACTTGTTCTTGTGTTTATCATAGAGACGTCAGAGGGAAGAAGAATCCAACCGTTGAAGCGACGTGTTTTTACAACACGGTTATAGCACGACCGCTCTTCGTCAACGACATCGCATCAGAGGAGTCATCATCGAATGCTTCGGACGCCGGTGATCTCGCCGCCGTTCCTCGCCGACGACTACTTGACGACGGGTCGATACATCAACGTCGTTAGCGGAAAGATCTGCTACCCTACTGCTTTCCGATCTGCACCTGCAACGACATCATCGTCATTCCAAGCAGGCAGGTCCTACGACCATGCCTAATGCCCTACGCGGTATGTATCTACTGAATAAACTGCTCTAACGCGGCAAGTGGAGTAGATCAGAATTGGCATCATGACACTGCAAGGTATGAATTGCTTAAAAATAAGTAGTAGATTTCTAAGTCTACGCCATCGAGCTAGGTAATCGTTTTTCAATCTACTACTTGACTTGGCCCCGAAGGTAACACATATTTGTGAATTCCTGTAGACCGTATATATAGTTCACGATGAGATATGATCAATCTGCATGCAAGCACGGAAGCTACGCATGTTTATTCATCGTGGACTATATAAAATATGCACGAAGCAAAAACCTTACCGTACCACACACATAATATGTCGGATCCACGTTAACAGTTTTGGATGAACGCAAGCCAGTGATGGGGGTTACGCTAGAAGCTTGCATCAATTGACTCCTCGCGTTCAGATGTGTTGCCAGAACGACATCAGTAATAAGCAAACATATCATGTATAATATAAGTTGGCAGCGAGGGAAATTGGCCACATGAAGCTGATTACGTGACGAAAGCGTTGTACCTAAATGCAATGTCCATGCAATATTTATTTGTGCATGCAGGACAACACGGGGCCACACCATGGTCTCAGTGTGGCTCTGGACTGGTGATCGCACCAGTAGGGACATGCAACAACATCATTTGCTCAAATATAGTCCTGCAGATACGCACAAGGCGCAGTCGACGTCACGCGTCAAGCTGCTACGCCCAAATGTCTATGCCTGCACACGCATGCGGTTTGTCTCGCCGTAACGTTTGTACATCTCACATGCAACCAACACCAGTACTGCTCTACCTGCATGTGAGCACCCGGCTGGCACCCGCGATGTCAGATCACCTTACATGTCACCGGTGCCTGCACCCCAATGCTAAATTCGTGTCCACAATCATGCCACGCAGCCTAGAGACTGAGTACCACTTCGGTAGATGAGTTCAAGCATGAGGCCGAAGCCCGTAGCCGATCTTCATGTCTCTTATTGGATACGCGCTTGCTCCTTGATAGATCTATAGTAGCGCCTAGTGTTCGCGCGTATGTTGCAATGCTCATCCACCCTCCTAGTCCACCACATGGCATGGCTGCCCATACGGGAGCTCAGAAGCTGCAGCGCTCACTAACAGAGATTTGCATTAGTGCCTATCTCTACCTGAAGAGGGCCACATATGGAAAGGTGTGACTTAGAGGAATCACAGAGCGTAGAGAGGTCAAGGTCCGCAAAGCATCTCGATGGCTTGAATGTGGTCTATCGGAGGTGACAACATAAAAGAAAGGGACAATATTATCTTGCAGATTAGTCGTGTGTGAAGTACATAAAACAATATTATAACCTGCAGTTGACCTCGATTCTTATATGGAATCAAATTCTTTCTAGAAGAACACACTTTGGTTTATTTGGTTTTTTTTTGCCAGATTAAGAATTTTATGTTCTTTTACCTGTGTTTTATGGTATATTGATAGCAACAATATAAGGTATAGTAAAATAATGCTTAATCATAGAAACATTGGTAGGTATATGAAGCTCTCTAAATTTGAAACCCCTTTTGAGGCTCACATCATATCATATTCATTTTTTTTAGCATGTTTATGGGCCATATAATTTCTGAATGATACTTGAACCATTATCCCTGAAGTGTTACGATATCTCTCAATCTTGAGAACCTTCAGACATAGTACCACTGAGAGTGTCATATTCGAATATTTTTTCGTGGCAATTGTGTGAATGGGGTAAATTTTTGTTTTTGCTTGGAAAATTCTGGGAAATTATATAAAATAAATCTATTGAATAGATTAACCAATCTTAATTAAAATTTGCACTTGTTTCATGGACTTAAACACAATGAAGTGTGCTTGTAGCAATTTGCATGAATAATGTTGAATATGGCATGAAGTCTATTATTTCTTGAAGAAATATACTATTGGTTTAAGCCTGGTACTATATAATCTCTAGAAGAGATGCTATATAACTCTGAAAGTTATTTTAGCTTTATAGGAACCAAATATTTTTATCTTTCATTATAGCATTATGATTTACTAGCAATAAACTCTTCAAAAAATATATTAATTAATTGAGCTTGATATGACATGAAGTTATACAAAATTAATATGTCTTCTAGAAGAAACATATTGTTTGTCTTGTAGCAGTTTTGCAATTCAAGAAGAATTGTATATGTTGTTTGTCAGTAGACATTTTGCAATTCAAGAAGAATATGCATAAGCTCAATACAACAATATATTTGTGCTACCAGAAGTTTCATAAAGCTAGGCCAGGGGGAGACGCAATGAGCAACAAAATTTCATGCTCACCCCATAACCATGAAGAATAGAATATTCTACATAAGTTGCATTATTAGTTTATTCATGAAGAATATGGTTACTCATGAAGAGTAGTACTTATTTTTTTTTTGCTTTAAACATGAAGTTTAGCATTAAATTTAAGAATCTTTCCCAGCTTAGAAGAGCATATTCAACAAATGGTGTTTATTACCTTTGGCATATGTTTTTTTCACCTTACCTTTTGTCCAAATGCTTGTAGCAATTTTTACCTATTGTAATCAGTTTAATCTCATAGAATAAATAAAGAATTACATATTGAATATGTAAATAATTGTTTTATATTGCCTATTAGATAATCATTTGTAATGATATAATTACCACAACGCCTCAAGTCAACATAAAGTTATTGTGCACTACTCCATATAGGTAGAATGAAAAT
>JACEFO010003155.1:0-22825 GCA_015342445.1 Digitaria exilis | reverse complement strand
GGACGTAAAGAGATTGCTACGTTAGGGCAGTCCCAACCCAGACTCTATTTAGAGTTCATACCTTGGGAATTGTAGACTTAGAGTCCAAATAAGAAACCAAGTCCAAATAATTGGGAATGACACATCAGCAAAAAGGCATTTAATACAAGGCTAATAATGAGTTTAGACTCTTAAGATAGAGTCTGGGCAACTTGGATTGACTACCCTGCATCTAGGATAGTATGAACTATTCTACAATTCTTGAACAGAAAGCTGGTATGAAGAATTCACGACCTTTCATGCAGATTAACAGCTGCAAGAGAATGCGGGAATTCCCCTGTGCTATAATGAGGAAAAAACAGAAATGGAAGTGATAATATATCTGTTGTAAAACATCAAAATCCATGAGGAAAGACCCATCCTCAGACCTGAATTTCTCCACCAGAACCAAAATACATTGTCTGCATTGTGCATACACGTTCAGATGTCAGCTGAACTTTGCTTCAAACGGGGAAAGTAACAAAATATCATGAGTAAAACTAGAGTAGGAAATAACATAACCTGGAAGAAAGACTTTGGATGTCAGAGCCATGCAGTATCCCATATAGATCAAAGGAAAAATCTCCAAGTGCTGCAATAAGGACACCTGCGCGGTGTGCAGACACTGAAAGAGTGACCTAAAATAATTTCGAATTTGATTCAGGATGTGGCAAAAAACTAGCAAAGAGATCTTTATTCCCATGGAACAAACAATGCATTTCTCTAATTTAATTATTTTCAATTGGATATATGAGATTGTCAAAAGCAATGCCTTTCACAATATTTACCTGAAGTGCCCACACAGTTTTACTAGAAGACATGAACCACCAAGCACTGATGCTAATAAAGAATTAAGATTTATTGGCAGGAAGCTTGTGAAGTGTGATTTATGCTACTACAGTAGGCTAGAATTCTCATAAACTTTTAAGCTATATTGACAGCCATCTAATTTGACAACAACTGAGCTGAGGGAGCTTGCTCCATTTTCAAACATCAGATGACGAAAGTGAAGGGGTCTACAGCTGGAGTAACCATTGTTCTGATGTAAAATGGAAGCACAAAAAAAAAGGTATCCAGAAATGCATCCTTACCTGTGTTGGTGGTTTACCCTTTCCCGAATGCACCCACTCACCAACACGGAAGGGGGTGATCCTCTTGATTGCAATATACATAGAAATGTTAACCCTTTCAAGCTTGCTAGAGCGAATCCAACATTTCATTGTAGAAAATTGACACCGGAAGAAGCTTCTTTGCAGTTATCCAGTTGAAGTCTTTTCGTTTAGACATTCCCAGAACTTGACCAAAATGTATCAGAAGCGCCGTGGCTTATTACCTGGGGTTTTCATATCTGTCAAGATCCCAAGCGCTTCATTCCCTAATGTACACCTTCTTGTGAATCTTGTAGTTTGATTGAGTTTTTTTTAAGTCTTCCGAATTCTTCTGAAGTCATGGTGAGTTCTCCTTTGGCTTTCAAGATCTCTTAGCTTGGTTGTACGAAGACTTTGAGGTGCTCAAGAACTTCTACATAATCTCACCTACGATGACTTGTTTTCTAGGATCGAAAGCTATGTCTCTCTTGGGCACAAGCCCAGTCTGAGATTTCAGGGGCAGGCAAAACTTATACGAAAAGTGTGTTAAAAAATCATTCATATAAACCAATTCTCACCCTTGGAAGTGTAACTTTTAGATGACTTAGCTCCCTTTGGAATGGAGGATTGAATCCTACCAAACCCTTTAGAATTCCTATGGAATGCTTTCCTCCATGCAAGTTTTGGAGGAAACAAGCAAGAGATCCAACCTCTTGTAAAAATTCCTATGAGTCTCTCTCTCTCTCTCTCTCTCTCTCTCTCTTCAAATTCCTATATTTCTCCTGTGTTGCAACCAAGACTATTAGGAAGTTTCCAGTATTTTCAATTCCTATATGATTATTGCAAAATATGGCAACCTTCAATCCTATATTTTTCCTATTCTTATATATATTTTTTGAAATCCTGCATTCCAAAGGAGGCCATAGTGGTTTTGCTAGCAATTGAGGATAAACACAATTATGAGTGCCACTGAGTCAATAATGAAAAACAACAATATACCAAAGTCTAGACCTAGATGAGGTCATTCAATACTTGGTCGTTGATGGTCGGGTCCTAATTTCTGCAAACAAATCGAAATGGCTGACACATGTTGTGTCTGATCAGTGATATGATCACAATTTTGTTGTGTTGTGAGCTGATCGACAATCACAATTCAGTGTTTCTGACTAACATGGACTCAGTGATGCATGTGATCATGGGATTTGGCAAAAGACGTTTGGTGATCACAGTTCAGTGTTTATAACTAACATGAACTAACAGATAGGCACTATGGATTCCTAGCATTTAGCATGGACGCTTGTCGAGGCAGCGTGTCGGCATCTTATGTCTCCCTTTCCCTAAGGCCCCAAACAATGTGACCAGTCGTAAAACAAAGAGCCAAGTAGGGGTGGATATGTGGATCTAGTGGGTGCAGTGGGGGCGTAGCCCCCCCTACCCAGCATCTCCATTGGAAGCAAGGGAGGAGGTGAGAAGAGGAGAGGGAAAATAAGAAGTAAAGGAGGATCGGAAAAATAGTGGAGAGGGTGGGAACTAAATCCACCAGAACATGACACATGGACCACAACAAGACGAAACCATGACACTAATGGACCAAGGCATTACAGCGGCAGGGGCAGGAGTAGGGGCAGCGGGAGGATTCGGTGTTGTGAGGAAGGACGAGTCGGCCAGGAGAGGAAACTAGGGGAGAAGAAAGAGATAAGGAAGAGAGAGAAATGAAAGATCCGAGGCACTAACTTGAGATTGAATGGCCCACAAAAACTTCGTTGCATACCTTATGTAACTTTGGCACATAACTTATGCATATAACTTGCAAAGGGCTACGATTTTTGCACAACTTGTGTAACTTTGCCACATGATTTGTATATACAACTTCGTCATGGAGTATAATTTTGGAAAAAGAAATCCGTTTTACAATCTTCAATTATTGCGCTCGTTCGATTTTCAACCTCGATGTACAAAACCAGAAATCTTTCAACCCTTAACTATAAAAAAATGTTAATTTATCAACCTTCTCTAATTTCGAAGGCGGTTAGTGAAAAAAATCATTTTACAACCTTTAGCTATGATTTGTTTCAATCTTTAACCTCCATCCATGACGGCTTTCCATGGCCCCGCCACGATGATGGTGACACATGCGAGCGCTAACTCCTCGTCATCACTACTCTTTGTATCCTCCCCACCCACGGACACCGGCAATTGGGTTCATACCTCCATGACGGCCTCAGATTGGGTGGTAATGGTGCATGGCACCTGTTGATGGTCGATATTTCACATGTTTACCACTAACATTTCATGCATTTCATATCTCATATATGCCTTTCGATGCTAAAATTTATTACTAATGAGTTCCACAAGTTTTGATGAATTTGTGAGAGAAGGAGCATACAGGAGAAAATATAAGGCAAAAGGCCACAGGGCCAGGCCGTTCGGTCCAATGATGGCCGATCGGCCTCCTACCAGGCCCAATTGCCACGTCACTTATCCAGGAATCAAGAAACACACCCTCCATCGATCCTAACCATGAGTTCCAAGTCGGTTTGATCCAAGGACCCCGAAAGGCTTCACTTGGATTGAAGGGCCCACCTGCATGCGCCACAAAGCTAATTTCACCAGAAATCCTACACAACCGACGTCCAGAGGTGATCAAGACCGCACAGAGGAAGGCGGTGCCAGATGGCACCAACCCCAGGCCGATCGTCCTAGGGGTGGCCGATCGGCCTCCCACCTGCACATCTGGCGCCCTGCTTTCTCGTTCATGTAGCTCCTTGGATGCCAAGCTTGGTTAAGTCGGTATCTCTTCTTGAACCGACCATGGAAAGCTATAAAAGGGACCCCCTACACTCCATTCAAGACACACCATTTTGGAGAGAAGAGCCACTAGTGCCAAGTTGTTCCATTCTTAGAGTAGAGAGGAAGAGAGACTGGAGTGAGGTCTTGGGTGACAGCGAAGCCTAAGAGGGAGAGTTCGGGGCCTGTCTCGAGCTCCTCTTGCCTTTGTAGCCACTCCGGGAAAATAAAGCTTCAAGAGTTATCTAAGTAAGTTTCCCGTCTTTCCTTAGTATCCCGCTAGTATTTCTCTTTATTTTCAGCACTTTACTTTTATCTAGTAGTGATCTGCGGGATCCCTTGTCTGCGTGAGTGACATACACTCATTTTGGGGTTTCCTCATAAGCCTTTCGCGTTAGGTGGAGGCCAGTAGCTGATAGCTTAGACGTGGTGTTTCTGCTTGATAGTTACCTTAGGTTGTGTTCCACCCCACGGAACCGCAGTGGTAGACGGCAAGTGGTGATAGCCTTGTCCATCCTTTGTAGTCCACCACGTTCGGGTGTTTTCATAACAGTAGTTGTTGAGCCTGGCCCCACTCTGAGTTCCTCCCGCTCTAGCCTTTAAAGCAGATCAGATTAGATAGTCGTAGATTGTCTGAGTATCGAGGAAGCTAACTAAGGTTAGACCTCTTTCCTGTTTACCTGTAGCTCCCTGGTGGGTCCGGTTAGAGATTTTAGGTTAGTCGTGTCTACCGTTCCTTGGATTTGACATCCAGGTTCTTACTCCCCTGGTGAAAGGCTACAACGGTCTCTGTGCACTTGCGGAGTAATTCGTTAGGCGAAGGAGTGCCAATAGCTCCTAATCTCGCTTATGATCAGCCTCATTGTGGATTCCCATCATCTAGTCTCCATCGCCGGTGTATGGGGGATGGCTTAGGACCCCAGCGGCACCATCAAAGATGATGGTGGCCACAACGAGATTCACAAACACGAACATCACCATGATCATGAGCCACATCCGGTTTTGGGCGCAACGCCACTAGGCCCAGTCAGCACCCTCGTTTATCCACACCAACCCAAATCAGCGTTCACTAAGGAGGAGCTGACGCTCATGGTTGGAAATCGAACAAACGCTATAGCTTAAGAGTGTAAAATGAACTTTTGTTGAACAAATCACCTTCGAAATAGGAGAAGTGTGAGAAACAAGCGGGGTTGAACGAGCGCAATAGTTCAAGGTTGTAAAAAAATGACTTTTTTCCTATAATCTTGACATAGCTTTGGGGCAATATACAACATTTGCATATACCTTATGTAACTTTGGCATATAACCTATATATACAACTTTGCTCAGGGCATACAAAACGGAAAAAAAAGGAAAAAAAACGGTGTTTGCTGCTGTGGGGCCCACCTGATGGCGTTGTGTTCGCCAGCCACAGCTGCTGCTGTGGGGCCTGCCCATGTGCATTCTCTCAGGCAACCGCGGATTCATCATCTGGCATGGCCCTCTTGACGGTTTTGCTTCACTATTGAGCATAGTTATTAAGACGGATCCGACCACTGAACCATCGGTTTATTTGGTTTGTAACCATACAACTAAGCAACTAATCCAAAATTCAACTTGTGACCGCAATTCATTCTTCACACCCCCAAACAAATCAGAACTTTGGTTCTATGTAGCAGGGGCAGATCCAGAAACTCATCTCAACCCGGGGTAAACCTATGGATTAACTGCTAAGTTTAATTAAATTGGACTACATGCTACTAAGTACTATGTAGATTGTATGAAACAAAGAGGGCTAGTGGCCTAGGGCCGTGCTGCTGCACGCCCAGCGCATGGTGTCAGTTTTTTTACACAGAGTAAACATACATTGATGCTCGACCTATATATGGAGGCAAGACATCATCCAGTTTCTATGTACAATATAAAAGCAAGGCCTTCCAGACTGGTTAATTCCTTTTACTATGGAATTAGATCTATATATATTAATTAGTTTTAGAAGGAGAAAAAAACTCTCCCATTTCATTCATCCTATATATTCTTAAGTTTAGATTGGTTACATATATTAGTATTACTATCATAGTTAGAAGAAAACAAGCATAGGGTAGATGAGGCTACAAGGAAATAGTTGCGTGTAAAGTTCCACATTATGCACTGCACGTCCCTATTATGCAGGTGTAAAGTCGAACAAAGAAACTACAACAAGGTAAGGTTCACATCACCTTTTGCTACATGATATAACTAGATCTACTTTCAGGAAAAAAAATATATTTCTGCATGTGCACAGACAAGTTAGACAAAGGAGTGGTTTTGTGACCTATCGCGAGTTCGCGACGCCTCAAGCCGAAAGCTAAGCCGGGTGAGTGGTCGTCCTCGTACGTCGTACCTACTGGCTACTGGCCGTGGCCAATGGTCGTCAACTCGTCGCTTTCCATATGAATCACACGTTGAGTTTTAAACGAAGTCTCAAGCGCTAGCTGATGACGGTGCATTTTTTTTCAATCAATCCACACTTCTGCAGTGATTATTGATATTATAACAGAAATGCTAGCTTTTAAACGTGCACAACCCTGCAGTCCCTTAATGTGCCTTCTAATTACCGCCGACTAGCCGGAAAACTACACTAACTAGCCTAGCTCCCCATGAAGAAGACCGTCGTTCTGTACCCCGGCTTGGCCGTCAGCCACTTCGTCCCGATGATGCGGCTCGCCGATGCCCTCCTTGATGAGGGCTACGCCGTCATGGTCGCCCTCATCGACGCCACCATGGAGCACGACGCCCGCTTCGCCGCCACCGTCCGCCGCCGCATCGCGTCCTCCTCCTCCACGCCGGCGGCGCTCACCTTCCACACGCTGCCTCGGATCCACGACCCTCCAGCCGTGCACACTGACGAGCGGTTCCTCCTCGGGTACTTCGAGCTCGTGAGGCGCTACAACAATGGCCTGCTCGAGCTCCTCCGCTCCATGCCCCCGGGAAGCATCCGCGCGTTGGTCGTGGACGCGCTGTCCAACGAAGCGATCGATGTCGCCAAGGAGATGGGTGTCCCGGCCTACACCTTCTTCGCATGGAGCGCCTCTGCCGTCGCCGTGTTCCTCCAGCTCTTTTCTTCGGCCCACGTTCTGAATGGCCTGCCGAACTTCAAGGAGCTCAGAGATTCTCCTCTCAACCTCTTGGGTGTCCCGCCCATTCCAGCTTCCCATCTCATCCGTGAGATGCTCGAGGACCCCAATGGTGAGATATACCAAGCGTGGATGAGCTCCCAAGGCAAGAACCTGGAGGCCAACGGCATGCTGGTGAACACGTTCGTCTCGCTGGAGGCTAGGGCATTAGGAGCCCTCAAGGACTCACAGTTCCTTCCCGGGAACAAGTTCACGCTGCCTCCGGTGTATGCTGTAGGGCCACTTGTTGAGGGACCCGGTGGTGAGACAAAACAAAAGAACGATCACGCGTGCCTCGCATGGCTCCACAAGCAACCAGAGCACAGTGTCGTGTTCCTCAGTTTCGGAAGCATAGGGTGCCATACGGAGGACCAGATCAAGGAGATCGCCGTTGGGCTCGAGAGATCTGGCCACCGGTTCCTCTGGGTGGTGCGAGCCCCTTCCCATGGCAGCACGATCACGCTCGGTGCTGACAGTGACCCAGACCTCGACGCACTACTACCAGAGGGGTTCTTGGAGAGGACCAATGGCCACGGCCTCGTCGTCAAGGAATGGGCACCACAGGTGGACGTGCTCCGTCACAAGGCGATAGGCGCATTCGTGACGCACTGCGGGTGGAACTCGGTGCAAGAGGCGATCATGGCCGGCGTTCCGATGCTCTGTTGGCCCTTGTATGCGGAGCAGAAGATGAACAAGGTGTTTATGGTGGAGGAGTTTGGGGTTGGTGTGGAGGTGGTTGGGTGGCAGCAAGGGTTTGTCAAGGCCGAGGAGGTGGAGGCCAAGATAACATTAGTGTTGGAGAGCCAAGAAGGCGAGCGACTCCGGGCACGGGTGAGGGCACTCAAAGAGGCTGCAGCCATGGCCTGGAACGAAGAAGGTGGCTCGTCGCGCACAGCATTTGGTCACTTTTTGTTGGACGTGACAGCGTAGGGTTAGAGCAGGGACGGACCTGATGCATGCGTGCGCATCTTGTTACTACAAACATGCACCTTTACTTAAAAAAAAACTACAAACATGCACGTTGTCCTTCCAATGCTCAATATATTATTATCATATCTGCTTCAAATTTGGATGTACTCCACAGAAAAAAAAAAGGAATGTACTCTTGCCTTTACCAGTTCTCACTTCTCAGTCAACAGGTTAACTGTACATGCAGTGCACATGGGGAGAACTTTAACTCATTTCAAGAGGTTGACACTGCCGATGTGCCGGTGTATCCATCATCTATCATGTATGATATCGCAGTTTTCTAACAAGAATGTCTGTGAACCGTGAAGGAAAGAAGGTTTTTCATGCAATTATTAATTGCTAGGGTTACGGCAACATACGTACGTGGTAGTTTTTTTTTTTCTCTTCTATTGATGTTTTACAATGTTGTACAATGAAGAAGTTACCACTGTAAGCAGTGCCTTAATTTTTTTAGTGACCAGGCATTTTAAAAAAATTCCTCTTATATGGGACACCGCATATCGAAAGAGTAAAATGCATGTTCGGTCCTTAAATTATACGCTTGTGTCACTTAGGTCTCTATACTATCAAATTCCATATTTGAGTCTCTAAACTTAGTCTCGGGTATCATTTAGGTACGTGTACTCTCAAAATACAGATTCAATACCCTAAACTTGAATTTGGGTGTCACCTATGTTTCTCTATATACCCTTTAAAATATGATGTCATTGCAACTAAGTTAATATTTTTTTACTGATATATCTTAACTAGTCAAATAAAATTAACTCAGCTGATGTATATATAGGTATTGATGAATATGGATGTAGAGAACTTTACAACGTTTTACATTGGGAAAATATCTTAATTTGGTAGGTGTGTATAATGATACGTGCTTTATATTGAGAATTGTTCTCTTGCTAAGTACCATCGTTTTAGGCCATGTTCAGATTCCCAACTATTCACTATTCATTCCAACTTTTCACTATTCCTCCCTCACAAAACACATTTCCCAGCGAATGCTACAGTGTTTTTTTTATGCTACAGTGTTTTTTCCTACAATCTAAACACACCCTTAATTGAATACCGTGAAATAGCAAACCAAACGTGTAGAGTCAAGACAAATGCTAAACTAATAGCACTCCAATATAAAGAGATATTGATCAACAATCCTAGAGACGGCATACCCAGCCCGAACCATCGGCGGCTCCGGTCATCAGTGTTAGTACTGGAGCTTGATGCCAATGCAAGACCAGCGCTAATATTTCTGGCTTTTGGGGATACAACAGGTCAGAGCACACACTTAAACAAATTACGCTGCGTGGGAAGCATGGACTGGTCAGTTGATGTAGATAATCTCATGCGGTGGCAACGAGTCACAAAAGATGTCTTGTCTTTTTATAGTGGCCGGTTTCCCTTTTGCTTATTTCTGAAAAATAGCGCAGTCAATATAGGGTTTGTTTGTTGTTTGCTTAAACTTGGCCTCTGTTGCTGCTAATTTTCTATATTATCAGCCAAGCACCGCTAATCGTCATGATCCACTTAACATGGCGACGTGGTAGAGTATTATTGAGGGGTCAGGCCCTTTCACGTGCACCATGCCGATAGATATGTGTGGTGCCAGTGCGATCTATACCATCTGCATGGAGCATGGGATGATGGGTTGGTTGATGTAGATAACCTTTTGGTAATAAATTTCGAGGTACCACTTGGAGTCACCAATCGGTGCTAAATAGCATTACCAAACCGGAGGGCAACGACTAAATTCCTCGAGGTCATGTAGTATTAGCCCGTGACTCCAGCCGGTACTAAATGTGCGCCATTAGAACTAGCTGAAGCTATCATCCGGTACAAACTAATTAGTACTGACTTATGACTCCAACCAGTATTAGATGGAATGTGTAGTACCGGTGGAAGCCACCAACTGGTACAAACATTTCTATAAGAAAGTGTTTCTTTCATCTCCAGCCAACAACCGGCCATTTCACTCACCCGAGCAAAGCTTCTTAACTCCAATGGAAATCTAGGGGATCGGAAGTGCTGCTCATGCGTAAAGGAAATGGCCTTATTTGTCTAAAAAAGAGGAAAAATGGCCCTATGAAAATTTTTGTGATTTTGGTGATCGGTTGACAACATAGCCATTGGGACATAAGTTGTCTAGATAAATATTTGTAGATGTTTCTAGGTGCCAAGGATATTTTGGAAGCCATCCAAATGCTTAATAGTATCCAAATGATGGTTGTCCAAATGAAAGCCATCCAAATCACGTGGAAAAGAAGATGGAAAAAAAGTCCATGAAGAAATAAGCAAAACAGTGTCACTGAGTGACCACCGAAATACCCCATCCCACGGTCATTTCAAGCATGCTTGAGCTTAGGGAAGATATAGGCAAGTGCTCAACACACTTTTAAGTGTCCATTCCACCAAAGTACTAAATACAAAAGGTCATGGCAATTAGCATAGTGCTTACTGCTAGTTTAGGCCTATTAACGCCTCTCTTAGTTGTTTAGCCTAGAGTTCAACGAAGTTTGCATACCTCTTGCTCTATCTGGTGCTTGTGCGCACCAAGTGTTGTAATCTGGGGCTTGTAGTCTTGCGAGACCCTCTAAGTGTGTTTGTGGGGTGGCCACCGGATCATGACTAGCTAGCAGGCTCGGAGGAAAACAAAAAGTGAACATTTATCTACATAACTAATGGCAGGTGAGTAATTTTTCGATGAAAATATGATTGGGGGGTGGTGCGCTTTTGGATTCGTAAGCTGATTTTGAGCAAAATAACAACCTATGACTTTTGGGTTCTTTAGTTGGTTTTTGACTTTTGTAAAAGCAAAAGTAGGAAAGTAGGTTGGAAAGCCCAAAACCTTGAATCTCTCGCCAGCATGCATTTTTTCATATGAGATGTCCTTGTCATACCTGCTCAGCAGCAACATAAGGCCATAAGGGTGTTAGCGTTTCCAATCATGCATGCTGGGTTATTTCCACCTCCCGGACTACTTAAGAAACACGAACAATATCTTGTTATTGTATTCGTTGTCTTGTAGATACATCATGTCACAACATAAGGCCATTAATAGACACCACACCAGCAAATTAAACACACACAGAAGTGGCAGGGACAGCACTATGGCCGTCCTTATTTTTTACGTGGGCCCATCGTGATAACTGACTGAGGACAACCGGCGTCGCGCGCGGGCCGTCGTCGATCGTCATCAGCGTTACGTTCGACGCTGGCTGCTACTGGCGCTGCCCACCGCTTCGCCGCAGCTCGTCCACCAGCCGCCGCAGCGCTAGCCGCGACGTGCCACCCTCGCCCACGGCCGCACGCGCCGCCTGCTTCACCTGCTCCGCCCTGTCGCGCATCCTACGCCCTGCCTCGCCGGCGTCCATCAGCTCCCGGACCTTCTCCGCCACGTGCGCCCTGCCCACCACCTCGCCGGAGCCTGCCTTCGCCCTGACACGGGCGCCGGCGCCGATGATCTCTGCCACCTGCTTCGCGTTCGCGTCCTGCTCCGCGATGCCTGGCCACGCCAGCATCGGCTTCCCCGAGCCGGTGAGGCTCTCGAGGATGGCGTCCCACCCGCAGTGGCTCACGTACCCTCCCACCGCCGGGTGATCCAGAACGCGCCGCTGCGGTACGCCGCCGACGCCGACGACGACCTTGCCATGAGGACTCGCCGGCGGCGACCACCGCGCGTCGTCGGCGGTGGACGACGGGACGTTCCACAGGAAGGCGTGGCCGGAGTCGACAAGCCCGTGCCAGAGCTCGTCGAGCTGCGCCGCGGTGACGTGGTATTGCGTCCCGACCGACACGTACACCACCGACCCGGGGGCTGCTCGTCCAGCCATGGCAGGCACCCTTCCGGGTCCTCGTCACTTTCCTCTTCCTGCGACGACTCGCCGACGCCGGCGGCGAGGAGGAACAGCGGGCCGACGAGCCAGGCGCGCGTGCCGGGGAGGTACAGGGACTCGAGCACCGCCGCGTACTCCCCGTCCAGCGCGTCGAAGCTGTTGACAAGGATGCCCCAGCTCCGGTACTCCCAGTTTAAGATCTCGTCGAACATGAACCGTAACAACGGGTCGTCCTCCGCCTGCGACAGGCTGTCCGGGACATCATCGCCGGTGATCGTGACGCCCTCCGGGAACCCTGGAACTCTGAACGGCGCGCCACCGTCGACGACGCCCTTAGCCGTTGGTGTCCTCCTCGCGAGGTAGAAGCTGAGCGCCAGCGCGAAGGTCGACATGCCGTGGAACGTGATGCGGCGGACGCCGGCGTCGGTGGCGACGCGCTGCGTGAACGCGAGGAAGAAGTCGGAGACAACGGCGAGCGGCGGGGACGGGAGGGAGGCAAGGTACCCCGCGAAGGGCTCCGCGAGCATCGCCGTGGCGCGGAGGAACGCCGGGAAGAGGGAGAGCGAAGGGAGCGCGTCCTTGGACTCGACGCCGGGAGGGGAGCTCCGGGTGCGAAGGAAACGGAAGCGCGGCGAGGCTCACGGACTCCGAGGGGAGGAGGTGGTGACGCGCGAAGGCGAGGTTGCCATGGGTGGTGACCACCGTGACGCGGAGGCCGTGGTGGGCGGCGAGAGCAGTGGCGAAGTGGAAGAGTGGGAGCATGTGGCCTTTGGCCATTAACGGGAAGACCACGACGTGGTCGCGACCGGAACCGGCAGGAGGCGCAGCGTCGGCGGTCGCCATGGTGGTTTCGGACAGCTCGTGAGTGCGCGAGAGTCAGGCGACAATGCAAAATGGTTTGGGCTCAAAGTGTACTTATGTTGTCGCACCGTAGCTGAGCATTTTGCTATACGGCGTCGCATCTATGGTAACCGTTTTCGTGAACAAGCAGTTATCAACATATGATGCAGTATGTTCACTCCATGTCATGACCCTTCTCGCTGGTATTGCTGACAATCACGGCTGAGGAAAAAAAAAACCATTGCGTGCTTCTATACGTTTTATTACTGAGCCTGATTGTGTGTTCGATTCTCCATTACTTCTGCCGCCAATACCAACAGCGCTTCTGAGTAGTGTAGTACTGTAGTTACGATACAGTTTGGAGTTCTAGGAATGTCTGAAAGAAAAGATTCCAGCTTGATAACCGCAAAGAAAGCTTCTTGCGATGGGCAGTTGCGCACCGTTCGACCATGTTCCTGTTGCGAGCGATGTGTGTGTGCTGTTCCTGAGACGAGGTATCGTCGTAGTGTGGCAGGGAGTCATCAGAGACGGGGACTTTCCGGTTTACTGGTATGGCAATGGCACCGTTGCCCAGACCGGGTTGGGCGAGAGAGTCAGAGTGCCATTTGGAACACACCACAGTTCGAAAATTGGGGTTGGGTTGGGTGGGATTTTAGACCTTATCTGAGTCGGCCGCCTGAGGTCTCACAGATAGTAAGTTGTAGTGTTCTCGAGTCCCAGGGGAACCGATCGGACCTACATGGGCATAAAGCCGATTTGGAGAGTCTTTCCCAATATGGAAAAATTGTCAACCTGCGTAGTAGACAAGGAGATAGTACTGAATGACGGACCTTATACCTCGGGAGGCCGTAGCCTCGACGGGGTCGGGTGGGTGGTGATGTTGGCATGTTGTGGAGGAGTCGGCGGAACTGGCCGGCATCCCTAGGAAGTAAGGGTTGTCGATTACTTCCTAGGTGGTGGTGTTTGTATTGGGTTGGATAGGTATACAAGTTGGGGGGGGGGACGTAAGCTTAGACTGGGTGTGAGGGTCTTTCAAGTTGTCTTATTGGCAACCATATAGCGTTACAAGTCGGTTAGGATCTAATATTATCGGTTTATAAAAAAAAATCTATTATATCTCCATAAAGTGGCTTTTCCCATATGTGGGTCGACTTGAACTCGACAAGTACTAGAAACGGTGGGTTGGCCGATGTAGACTTAGTACATATTGGCAATATGTGTATATATTCTTTATATCATGCAAATATTGGTTTTTTTATTAATTTCAAGAGCTCTTATACTTCATTCTCTTCTCGTGCAACTTGTAGTAATGGATCAAATGTAGTAACAACAAAATGAATTATAAATTGCTTAAAATTTCATAGCATCTATAATTATAGGAATTAGGAATTGTCTAGACTTGAGAGAGTAAACTTTTATGGACCGATCAATTAATATAGAAAATAGTTAATAATCATCTTTGATGTTAAATTGACTGGAGCATATATCCGGAGACTATATTTTGTATATTTGATCCATATAGTCTGTGTTTATTTTTTCACCAATATTTTTAGACTTTGTTTTCTATTATGTTGACCATGTGTAAACATTTGTTTTTAAGAATATACTCTTGCATTTGATAGTGTTTAATTGATCATGTATATGAGTTGATGTCTTCTCCTCGTTCGTACAGTTTATGTTATCTCACTTGGTGTAAGCCACTTTTGTATGTAGCATGCTATTTCTACAAGAACACAGGGGTTCACCTCATCAATAATTATGGGCGGAATTACTGTACTGCGGTTTTTCTATTGATTTCTCTCAGTTTCCTTTGGTAATGGTTACTAACTCATGATTGATGAAGCTGCCAGGTGAAAACAGGTCACGTGCATCTAATAGAAGTAGCAAGCTAGCCGCTTCCCTTGTATACTAACTATTCGGTGGTGAACTGAGTCCAGAAAATTGGATTTCAACTGGCGTTCAGTTATTATCTGCTAAACAAATGAAGTACAACTAAAATCTACTGAATCTAAGGTAAAAAAAAAAACAAAAATCTACTGAATCTGGTGCTACTTGTGAGCATGTGACTCAACATCAGGCTCAATCTTCCGTGTTGTTCTCTTCTTCTGCTTATACTTAGCGTAGGAGTACCAGACACCACCAAATGTGTTGATCAGCAATCCAGTTACATTAAGGGCGTGTACTTCCACACCTCCCAACAGAACAAAACCAAGGGTCTGAAATTCAAGAATTTTTTGAGTTACATTATTGACCAAAGGTAAAAATAAATGGCATAAGATGTAATTAATTAATGTTCAAACAGCTCGTAGAGACATACAGAAGTATGCAAACTTACCGTAGACCCAACACCCTTGAGAACTCCTACTATAGTTGTAGTCAGTGCAGAATTCACAATTGTACACCAAAACATGGTGAAATTTAGGACGATTCCCATCACCAGTGAGACAACAAGAATAAAACTGAATGACAGATATGCTGTCTGCAGTTCACCAGACAATGCAAGTTAGGACTGAGGCGTACAGCAAATAATTTGAGACAGAAACTTAAATAGTACACTATTCTGCTGATGAACAATCAGTGAAGTGAGAGAATTTGGCTTTTTGCCCTACAAACTCAGGAGTACTACAACCAACCATCATCATTGCGAGTTAAAAGGTTGAATATCAGGGACGTAAAGAGATTGCTACGTTAGGGCAGTCCCAACCCAGACTCTATCTTAGAGTTCATACCTTGGGAATTGTAGACTTAGAGTCCAAATAAGAAACCAAGTCCAAATAATTGAATGACACATCAGCAAAAAGGCATTTAATACAAGGCTAATAAATGAGTTTAGACTCTAAGATAGAGTCTGGGTTGGGACTACCCTTAGATTGTATTAATCACATTTTGAACAAGCTGGATGAAGAATACTGACCTTTGCAGATAACACTGCAAGAGAATGCGGGAATTCCCCTGTTGCTATAATGAGGAAAAACAGAAATGGAAGTGATAATATACTGTTGTAAAACATCAAATCCACTGAGGAAAGACCATCCTCAGCACCTGATTTCTCCACCAGAACCAAATACATTGTCTGCATTGTGCATACACGTTCAGATGTCAGCTGAACTTTGCTTCAAACGGGAAATAACAAATATCTGAGAGCAAACTAGAGTAGAAATAACATAACCTGGAAGAAGACTGATGTCAGAGCCATGCAGTATCCATATAGATCAAAGGAAAAATCTCCAAGTGCTGCAATAAGGACACCTGCGGCGGTGCAGACAACTGAAAGAGTGACCTAAAATAATTTCGAATTGATCAGGATGTGGCAAAAACTAGCAAAGAGATCTTTATTCCCATGGAACAAACAATGCATTTCTCTAATTTTTTATTTTCAATTTGGATATGATGAAATTTCAAAAGCCAATGCCTTTCACAATATTTACCTGAAGTGCCCACACAGTTTTACTAGAAAGACATGAATGCCAGAAGCCAAGCACTGATGCTAATAAAGAATTAAGATTTATTGGCAGGAAAGCTTGAGAAGTGTGATTTATGCTACTAAGTAGGGCTAGAATTCTCATAAACTTTTAAGCTATATTGACAGCCATCTAATTTGACAACAACTGAGCTGAGGAGCTTGCTCCATTTTCAAAACATCAGATGACGAAAGTGAAGGGGTCTACAGCTGGAGTAACCATTGTTCTGATGTAAAATGGAAGCACAAAAAAAAAGGTATCCAGAAATGCATCCTTACCTGTGTTGGTGGTTTACCCTTTCCCCGAATGCACCCACTCACCAACACGGCAAGGGGGGTGATCCTCTTGATTGCAATATACATAGGAATGTTAACCCCTTTCAAGCTTGCTAGAGCGAATCCAACATTTGCATTGTAGAAAATTGACACCAGAAGAAGCTTCTTTGCAGTTATCCAGTTGAAGTCTTTTCGTTTAGACATTCCCAGAACTTGACCAAAATGTATCAGAAGCGCCGTGGCTATTTGCTGCAGAAGCAACAGAGAATTTGAACAGAAAATCAGGCTTAACTATTCAAACATAGAAACAGATAACGTTTTCTAGGCCATGATTTTTAACAATACCTGTAAAGTGAGCAGGGTCATGGAGTGAACATACTGCATAAGAACTGCTTTATTCACAAAAACCATAGCCATAGATGCAACTCCATATGAAAAGGCTGCGGCTAAGCTGCATGCACATATATACAGGGAAAAGCTCAGAACTTCAAATGCATTTTAATCTTCAATCTGGTTTCAACGAGCAGCTGTATAAAAAGATGAAAAATGGTCTTGAAAATAAGTCTACTTCAGCATCAGTTCCTGAATTACCGATGCGGTGAACCATTATTATTTTCTAAACTATCCGTGAACCCAGTAGTAATAAAGAGGATAGCTCTCGACATTTACCAAACTAAATATAAACTCTTACGCTATAAGCAAAGTGAAATCTAGTACATGAGACCTATGATGCAGAAAAGAGTGTGTAGTTTAATGAGGGCGCGGCATCAGGTGGTCACTATTCTATGATGCAGAAAAGTGTCAGGCAGTTGACTGCAAACAGTACTACTGGACGATATGCGATATTATGTTCCAAGTTACAAAAAGTTTCCTCCGCAACAAAGAACTCCGAATCCAAGTACTATACGAGGTAGACACATAGTAATGTGCCAAAGGACAACATTTTGCCTGCGACTGCGAGCACTAGGCCGCAGAGCGCCAATGAAGAAGGTTTGCGGCCTTTGCCTGACCCTGAGGGCAGGGTTGAACAAAAAACCAAAATACTACTTGTGCGTGCCAGCCTGCCGAACCAAATAGCGGCAGAAATGGAAAATTGCTCACGGAACGCCCTCTCCCCGCAGGACGATGATTGATCCCACCTCTATCCAACACAATCGAATCGAGCCCCCGT
Source organism: Digitaria exilis (assembly GCA_015342445.1). NCBI lineage: Eukaryota > Viridiplantae > Streptophyta > Magnoliopsida > Poales > Poaceae > Digitaria > Digitaria exilis. The sequence goes on along the minus strand of JACEFO010003155.1, from coordinate 5,258 downwards.
CTCCGCCCACGAATCAAGCAGCCATTCAGCTCGTACAAGCATCCAAACCAGCGAGCGGTTGTCCCCCCACGTCAAACGAAGCACAAGCGGCCACATCTATGCCTCCATTCCGTCCCCCAAATTCTCCACGGCGAGGAGCGGGTAAGGCGGAGGCAATCAGGCAAAGCAGGGCGAAGGCGATGGAGGAGGCGCGGTGGAACAGGTTGGGGAAAGGCGGGGGAGGGAGCTCACCTGAGGATGGAGCTGGGCTCGCCGGCCTCCGCCCCCATCTCCCGACAAGCCGGCGCGCGGTTGCTCCTCCCTGACCCTCCGTGTCCGGGCGCGGGCTACATGGAACGCCCGACGCGTGCGGGAGGAAAGAGATCCGGAGCCGGGTAGTAATTAACAGCCGGGGGGGTTCTCTCTGCTTGCGAGCTCATTAAAGGCAGGGCCTCGCCAATTGGTCCACTGCTAATTAATCCTCCTGTTAGCGAGCGGCGCGGAGGTGGGCACGCGCCAGGGGCGTGAGGAACAAGCGATGCGCTCGCTTTTGCGCGCCCAAGCTTTCCACGGAGACTGGCGCCGGCCTCTCCAGTCTCCACGGGCTTGGTGGTGTGCGACAGGGCGAAAGGGATAACAGTGTTGTAATACAACCGGATTTGATAAAAGGAAAGGACTAGAAGGTCTAGTCCATGTTCGGTTCCCTGAACTTGTATAGAAGGAAAGAAGAAATAGACATTCTAGTCCATGTCCGGTTGCTTGTGGGCTCTTACCGAAACTCTAGTCATAGGTCGGAGTATATATATGAGAGAGATTGTCATTGTAAAATTATCGAATATGAAGAATAAAGAGAAGCTCCACCTACATTGTGTCTTGTCTACTTTGTTCTTGTGTTTATCATGAGAGACGTCAGAGGGAGAAGATCCAACCGTTGACGACGTGTTTTACAACACGTTATCAGCACGACCGCTCTTCGTCAACGACACGCATCAGAGGAGTCATCATCAAGCTCGACGCCGGTGATCTCGCCGCCGTCCTCGCCGACGACTACTTCGACGACGTCGACTACATCAACGTCGTTAGCGGAAAGATCTGCTACCTCTACCTGCTTCCGATCTGCACTGCAACGACATCATCGTCATCAAGCAGGCAGGTCTACGACCATGCCTAATGCCCTACGCGGTATGTATCTACTGAAAACTGCCCTACGCGGCAAGTGGAGTAGATCAGATTGGCATCAGACAATGCAAGGTATGAATTGCTAAAATAAGTAGTAGATTTCTAGTCTAGCCATCGAGCTAGGTATCGTTTTTCAATCTACTACTTGATTGGCCCCGAAGGTACATATTTGTGATCCTGTAGACCGTATATATGTTCACGATGAGATATGATCTCTGCATGCAAGCACGAAGCTACGCATGTTTATTCATCGTACTATATAAATATGCACGAAGCAAACCTACCGTACCACCACACACATAATATGACGATCTAGTTAACAGATGAACCAGCAAAGCAGTGATGGGTTAGCTAGAAGCTGCAAATTGATCCTCGCGTTAATGTGTTGCCATATTACGGAATAGTAATAAGCAACATATCATGTATATATAAGGTATGGCAGCGAGGGAAATTGGCACATGAAGCTGATACGTGACAAAAGCGTGTACCTAATGCATGTCCATGCATATTTATTTGTGCATGCAGACACACGGCCCACACCATGGTCTCAGTGTTGCTCTGACTGGTGATCGCACCCAGTAGACATGCACACACATATTTGCTCAAATATATCCTGCAGATACGCACAGGCGCAGTCACGATCACGCGTCAAGGCTCGCCATCTCTATGCCTGCACACGCATGGAGTGTCTCGCCGTACGTTTGTCATCTACATGCAAACCAACACCGACTGCTCACCTGCATGTGAGCACCCGGCTGGCACCCGCGATGTCGATCACCTTACATGTTCACGAGGCCTGCACCCAATGCTAATTCGTCCCAATCATGCACGCAGCCGAGGACGAGTACCACTCGGAGATGAGTTCAAGCATGAGCCGAGCCCGTAGCCGATCTCATGTCTCCTTATTGGATACGCGCTTGCTCCCTTGATAGATCTATAGTAGCGCCTGTACGCGCTATGGCAATGCTCATCCACCCTGCCAGCACCACATGGCTGGCTCAACGGGAGCTCGAAGCTGCCGCTCACCAGAGATTTGCTATTAGTGCCTCTACCTGAAGAGGGCCACATATGGAAAGGTGGTGACGTAGAGAGAATCACAGAGTAGAGAGGTCAAGGTCCGCAAAGCATGATGGCTTGAATGTGGTCTATCGAGACAACATAAAAAGAAAAGGGACAATATTATCTTGCAGATATAGTTCGTGTGTGAATACATAAAACAATATTATAACCTGCAGTTGACCTCGATTCTTATTATGGAATCAAATTCTTTTCTAGAAGAAAACACCTTGGTTTATTTGGTTTTTTTTTTTTGCCAGATTAAGAATTTTATGTCTTTTACCTGTTTTTATGGTATATTGATAGCTACAATATAAGTATAGTAAAATAATGCCTTTAATCATAGAAACATGGTTTTAGGTATATGAGCTCTCTAAAATTTTGAAACCCCTTTTTGAGGCTCACATATTATTATTTTTTTAGCATGTTTAATGGCCATATAATTCTGAAAATTGAACCATTAATCCCTGAAGTGTTACGATATCTCTCAATCTTGAAGAACCTTAGACATAGTACCACTGAGAGTGTCATATTCGAATATTTTTCGGGCAATTGTGTGAATGGGGTAAATTTTTTGTTTTTGCTTGGAAAATTCTGGGAAATTATATAAAATAAATCTATTGAATAGATTAACCAATCTTAATTAAATTTGCACTTGTTTCATGGACTTAAACACATGAAGTGTGCTTGTAGCAATTGCATGAATAATGTTGAATATGGCATGAAGTCTATTATTTCTTGAAGAAATATACTATTGGTTTAAGCCTGGTACTATATAATCTCTAGAAGAGATGCTATATAACTCTGAAAGTTATTTTAGCTTATAGGAACCAAATATTTTTATCTTTCATTATAGCATTATGATTTACTAGCAATAAACTCTTCAAAAATATATTAATTAATTGAGCTTGATATGACATGAAGTTATACAAAATTAATATGTCTTCTAGAAGAAACATATTGTTTGTCTTGTAGACAGTTTTGCAATTCAAGAAGAATTGTATATGTTGTTTGTCATGTAGACATTTTTGCAATTCAAGAAGAATATGCATAAGCTCAATACAACAAATATTTGTGCTACCAGAAGTTTCATAAGCTAGGCTCAGGGGGAGACGCAATGAGCAACAAAATTTCATGCTCACCCCATAACCATGAATGAATAGAATATTCTACATAAGTTGCATTATTAGTTATTCATGAAGAATTTGGTTGTACTCATGAAGAGTAAGTACTTATTTTTTTTTGCTTTAAACATGAAGTTTAGCATTAATTTAAGAATCTTTCCCAGCTTAGAAGAGCATATTCAACAAATTGGTGTTTATTACCTTTGCATATGTTTTTTTCACCTTACCTTTTGTCCAAATGCTTGTAGCAATTTTACCTGTAGTAATCAGTTTAATCTCATGGAATAAATAAAGAATTACATATTGAATATGTAAATAATTGTTTTATATTGCCTATTAGATAATCATTTGTAATGATATATTACCACAACGCCTCAAGTCAACATAAAGTTTATTTGTGCACTACTACCATATAGGTAGAATGAAAATTGAATTTTGAAGAAGCACATAAAATTAATAATATACATGCCACTTCATTGATCTTGAAGGATTCAATCTGGCGATGAACTGATATATTACTCAACTATATACTGAATACATAGGCCCTGTAACTTGAAATTTATTCTACCCACCACATTATTGTACACCAAATAGTACAATAAAATATGAATTCATATCATATCAGATATACTAGTAGTATAATTTAGATCTATGAAACCTTTTCATAGATCATGCTTGAAGCATTACATTACCTGAAGTGCAATTGTGATATGACAAGGGGGAGAAATTTGGGCCAAGAGGTATACGAAAAATGTGGATACAATTACAGAAAAATTTAATAGGCATATCCCTAATCCTATAAGATTGTTTGTTCAGAGCCTCATCCTATTAGATGTGGGACAATCAATGTGCAAGCTGGCCCGTAGCCATAGTCAATGCAATGACTAAGCATGCAGCTCTGCACATACTTTTGTAATCCATATACCATTGTGTCAATTAGAATGACTAATTAACAGTTATTCCACATTAATGTAAGGATCATCATTGTCACATTAAAAATCCGCTTTACACTGGCTTGCAGCCATTGTGTTATTCTTGTATTCACACAAGCTTGCATACCATGTGTCGCTCACAGCTTCTCCTGTTGAGTAGCAAACCCCAACACACTAGGATGACTAGTAGTCCATCATAACAAATCGATAAACCAGCTAGCAAACTAGCTCACTTGTGCGCCGTATGCACTTATACTAAAATGATTAGAAATCATTAAGTAATTTTTTTTAGTCAAGAAGGCTAAAATCAGGGGAGAAAAATGGCCTAGAGTTGGCTCAGTATATCCACTTAGAAATTGGTTAACTCTAATCATAATGGGTTTTTGCGGATACATTAAAACAATATAGACTGATAGTCTATTATGTGGAAAAACATTTTATATTATGGAATCAAAAAGTATATGGGGGAATTCTTTAATGAATGAGCAATTACTTTTCTAGCAGAAAATTCCATGTCGATTATATTTTGTAGATTTATAAACTGAAAGTTTGATGTTAATACTTGAATATTCATGGTATGGAGTATTATGCTTATAAATAGCAAAATAATAAAGAAGCTAGACAATAAAAATAGTCTCATAGACTTCGAATAGTGCAAATTAAAGTATACCGAATATACCGCATTGGCAACACTTATGCTAACATAATTACATTCATGTTACAATATTAATAAAGTCTAGCTCACTGCATATAAACAAATAACCCCTATATTTAAAAGAAGTGTAACTATATTTTATTTCACCATAATAGCATACATAAATGGGCATTAACTTGAAGTTGGAAAATGGAATCTGAATTTCCATTATAACTAAGCGGCTCATGGCGGATATTTTTAGAAGTTATGCGGGTTTAATTGAGATATTTAATTATCGGCATTAGGGGGAGAGATAGACCATATGAATGCCTTATATTTGAAGCAAGAAATATC
>JACEFO010003156.1:0-26945 GCA_015342445.1 Digitaria exilis | reverse complement strand
TTCTAAAGTGTCTCATATTTGAACATTTTGGTTTCCAATCACCCAATTTGGTAAACCACAATGCGTTCGATATGAAACGTTCTTACTGCAGTTTAAGCAAAGTACCCAAATACTGGTTTGCTTTACGTCCTAGACCATGAGGAAATTATCAGGGCTTATATCACATGTAAACCTTGATGTGCATATATTCCACTCTACTGATCTGTATCCAACACAAGAAGGTATGTTTATATTTGCTTGCACAGACCAGTTAAATGTTAAGAGCTTATTAACGTACATTAGTATGTGTTTTTTAAGAAGTCCAAACAAACACAAAGAATAATATAATACTGCAGAGAATACTCACCATCTGATCAGCAGCATTAGTACTGTTTTGAGGGAAACTTTCTGCTGCAGTAGTTAATTAAGTCCTCAGACTTGGCAAGCAGATCGATCACCATGACATTGTACTCCCCCTCCACGCCCGAACACTTCAGATGTGGAATTCCAGCTTCAAATTAGAGGCAGAAACATATGAGTAAAGTTACCAGTGTAATTGAGCAGCCAACTTGTCTGTGGTGTTACTTACTTCCCTCCCTGCAAAGCTGTTACAGTTGTTGATTCATGTGAAGCTGGGGGACGAGATTTCCACCGATTCCTAACAAGAAGTTTATCAACAGAATAAGGTGAGCAGGCATTCGTGAAATTCGGCAATGATTTAAGGCTGCCAACAATATCCATTGGCAGCAAATCAGACTAGAAGATATACTGAATTATATATCATATGTGCAAAAAGTTTTAGATATCACATATTGACACTATGACTCTGAGCAGCACCGTCATCAGTTAACACACTAATTCAATTTAACATGGATTGAGAAAGCGTAACTCCATATAAACAAATCAACTTTTAGAATCATCGAATCAAGACCGACAAGGTAATTACCTCATGGCTGCTTTTCAGCATTGATACCCTCACTTCAAAGATGTACTACAAGTTCATCGATTCAAATGGGCAGCCGTTTCTCTAGAATAAAATTATGTGCTAGAAATGATTAATTTCAACAGGAACGAAGTCATTTCCAGAATCATAACAGTCCCACCATTGATAGTTGACAATTCTGTAGCAAGAGCCATAGATTTTTTTTTTCCGATACAGGAAGTTTTATTAATTCCGATAAAGCAAGAGCCATCGATAGTGTTGGCTAACATCATTTCTGTACAGGAAACTGTTTGCTCAGCTCCTATACGCCATGATGGGTTGCAAGGCAATATAGCAACGATTAGGCTACCTACAGATGCAAGATACTCCAACTGAAGTTAACTCCTACTAAGTCCTAACTCAGAAATGGCCACCTCTATGGATTGTGAACACTAAAATCAGGCGGAAGTTGCTCGTTGCCTACCAGTTTGACGGCCACCTCCTCGCCATTCCTGCACGTTCACAGCTGCAGATAAATCAAGCAAGCACTGTCAGAACTCAAAAGCGTATGTACTCAGAGCACACTCGGAGACAAAGGAAACGCAAACAACCAGCGACCCTGGACTCACCGAGGTAAGAGCTCCCCGAAGGATCCGCTCCCGATCTTCTTCCGAGCTTGAACTTCCCCCCGACCACCTGCTCCATCCCGGCAGCCAAACGCGCAAGCTAGCGCCACACACCCACCACCAACTCCCCACCGACAGAGCTCCGCTCGCGCGCCCCCGCACCTTCCCCTCCTCCCAGATCCCAGCAGCGCGCCTCAAGCAGCCCCGGCAGGCCGACCGCATTGCTCCGGCACCGCTGGCCTCGATCGGACCGAGCCCGAAAGCGACCGCCGAACCGCCCGAGCCCCCGAGCCGCTCGCTCGGCGGCGAGGTAACCCCCGCCGCAATGCGAGTCAACCTCCCGCCGGTGACGTAGACGGAGCCGATCGTTGGGGCTGGCCTGGGGATCGGGTGGGAGAGATCCGGGGCGAGGAGGAGGTTCCTCGCCTGGATTAAATTAACTGGAGAATTTTTGGAAGCGGAGGCGAGTTAAAGAGGTGTGGTCGGGGGAGGAGGGAGGGGAGGGAGAAGGTGGGGGGGGGGGGGGCGCGGGGGAGGTGGGAATTGGGAAATGGAGGCGAGAGGAGCCGTGCTTCGCTTTCTCGCTTTGCGATTCGTGTTCCCCTCCGGATTATCCGCTGCGAGCTGCGCAAATCCCGTGTCATGGCTGTGTTTTAACAGCCAGCTGAAACAGTGGGGCGGTCTTTTCGTAATAGGTTGACACGTCCTTGTCACTTGTCGTGGCGTATAGAGGTGAGGTAACGTGCACCGGAAGCAAGTAGGCGTCGATAGGAACCGCCGTACCAGTGCTGTATTGTATGCATAAACTCAACTTACTTTACAGCATTCACCTCTTCAGAGTACAAAATTCACGAACCGTGTCCCTTATTTCTGGGCCGTGCTAGTACTGTTCATCCGTGTTTAAAAGAGGATCAAGGAAACAATTTGATATGAGAGTCGTGTTGAGAACAAGCTTGCAAAACCAAAGAAGCATTAGCGTCGGTCTCGTTTCACACAGTCTGCTACATGAGTCAGCTGGATCTTGGACTAACGCGACCGGTCCACAGCTGAGTCTCGCTGATGCAATATGGGCTGGCTGGCACTTACACATGGGGCCTGGATGGTCCCAGATTCATAACGAGGAATCAATGAACTCATTCATGCGTTGCTTGTGCTGAGTACAGCTACAGGCAACGGCAGAGCACGATCAGAAGAATTGAGAATTCACGAGCACCAGTTGTGCCCCGCTCCAACCTCGGACAGCCGGGTCAATCAGAAGTTGTGACTGCGATGGAAATACAGCATCGATATGCCGGTTCAACCTGGCCTCCTGATGTTGCAGTTTTACTGCAGATCCCAGCTGTTCATTTGAGCTACAAGGTACACAAACGACGAACAAGGAGTACACTGCTGTGGTGGCTCCTCGCTGAAAGAAGGAACATAATGGCGCTTGCCAGAGCAGAGCGTGTGTGCTATTGCCGGGAATCATGGGCATCCACCAGGAGCTGCTCAATTCGGTGTACCCTGCAAGCATGAAAGGGAAATGAGTGCAACATGTTACTTTTCGAGACAAAGGAGTACTACATTTGCCTGAAAAATACTTCTAGCATTCGTGTCATGATAGGTGCAGATCAGACAGTAGCGTATGACCCCAGCTCTACATCATGGAAATGCTAGTGCAATAGCCCTTACAACAATAATGTGTGCATGATTTCCAACATTTCTATCAAAGCCAAAACCATCCAGCCACTGAAAGCTTAAAGAAGTAAGTTTTGCAAAAGGTCAAACCACCTGGGGACACAAGCTTGACATTACAGGAATCAAGTTCTAAAAAAACCAGAGCATGCTTTCTGATATCAAGTTTTCATGTGTTATCCAGTTGCACGGGGTCATGGGAACGACGTGGGTGTTTAATACGATGGTCCCATGAGGTTCCAAAACTTAATTTCAATTGAGGCAGAGAGTAATATGCTCCATGCGTGCATAATTTAACATTTCTTAAGTCTCTGAAAATGAGAATCTGCTGCTTCGTACAAGTATGATTGATACCTTAAGGATAAATATCGTAACTGTCCACACCAAGTCTGTAAAGGTTGTACATATGCTTCGGTAACTTACACATAGGGATAAAATGGTATGGATATTTCCCGTCGACCGACGAAGGCCTTCAGGCCTTAAATGGTATAGTCCGTATCCGGAACCGAAAAATCAATATTCGACCATATCCGTATCCGCATAACAAAGTTGAATGCCTATTGTAGATATGTAATGTATATGAATATCCGATGCATATCCGACATATTTGTACTTTTCCGTATCCAAATCCGATCTGGCAAAAAAATAATATCTGTATTCGTATCCGGGCATATCCGTCCGTATCCGATCCGTTTTCATCCCTACTTATACATATGCCCATGAGGTGTTACAACCACATTTGCCATAAAAACAAGACAATATTTAAGATACAAGACCAAACCGAAGTTATCTAAGAATTAAAATGTTAGGCATCAACATGGAAATAGAGAAAGTCCAGAAATATGAATGGCTAAAATAGAACTGATGTTAAACCTCACCCTCAAATTGCAACTATTACGACAAAGTTTCCTAGCTGTTGATTTGAACATTCCGTTGTTTGGGATCACTACAAAAGTTGACGAACTATAATTGCCCAAATATATATATGATAAAGGTGGTAAAATGACCTCGTAGGCATTCTTGCCAATTGTCATATTCTAATAGTTCTGTTATAACCATATAATGGGTTGTAACAAGGATGTCTGAAAGTTCACAAGTCCATGCTTGAATAGCAAGTATGTCACGTTACAGATTATAATTAAGTGCTGGATAGCAGGTGCTAGCTGAAGCATAACTTATATTGGTTGAGATTGAATGAACAACGTAGCATGCAAAAAAGAAACATTTAATAACCTACTAGCCAATTTGACAGATGAAATAGCAAGAAAAATTTTCGAGTTCAAATCCAAACGATGATTTGAAGAGGTTGAAGACATAACACATACTGATACGGAGAAGAAGATGAGAGTTATGACAGTACGGACAGACATGTAAGGAAGGAAACACCACATAGTTCATGAATAAATGATTGTAAGAACATGAATAGACACAAGTAACAGCACATGAGATATCTCTTCAACAAAGATTGCTGCAGGGTGCTCACACAGTCAAATGATAGCAAGTATGACCTTTATGCTACATTCAATACAGAGCAATGAAGTAAAAGGTAGTAATCAGTATTTTTCACCCATTGTCAAGGTGGAAATCAAGGCTGGATGATTAACTAATTCAAACACGCTTCAAGCACCTGTAAATGTATCTCTATGCAAGGTGAAGCATTAGGTGACCCATGACGGTGACCATGTTCAGCTGATGAAAAGTAATTAATTCAGGAATGGAACATACCCTAGCAAATAGGTTCAGAACAACAAAGGCACCTGAATCAGAAGAAACAACAATTTCTTTTCTCGAGACCAAGAAGGAATTATGAGAAAAAAAATATTTATGTGGGGGTAACAAACTGCAGCTGAATTTTATACAATGAAAAAAACAGCATCGAGACTAAAAACAGTAAGTTTACCTTAATATGTTCAAAGAATCCAGACATCACGATGCATATAATGGCTTTCACTTGTATTAGAATAATATCCTTTTTAGTCCCACCTCCCACTCACTATAGTCTTTCAAAAAAGAGTATGAGACTGATTGGCTCATTATGTGACGAAACCAATTGGCTATGTTTACCTTCAGTTGGCCTGGGATTCCACTACAATTCAGAACACCAAATAGCTTGTATCCTTGCCATGATGGAAACACTTCGATTTGGAAGGTTCCTTCCCATCAATTGCCACCCTCAGAACGGACAACAGGCAGTAGGAACTCAATTCACAAGCATATGATATCCCAAAGTGTTACCCAATCACCAAAAGTCCCCACAGGAACAATTTCCATCCTTGAAGTGGTGGAAACGGTTGCATCACGCACAAAAATCTCCCTCTCAGCTAATTTTGAAATATACTTTGTTACTGTGTGGCAATCAATACAGACTCGGAGATTCTTCATCACACGTATCGTAGTTCCAGGAGGTGTGCTTATAATACCAAACACTATAGCAAGTTTCTCACTGTGACCACATAAAACACGTCTCTTCTGTTCTTTCTTCAATGTCCTGGAAACGTCTTCTGTATTAGGCACATATCCTTGCCGTGCCATCTGCTCTGAGAAAACATTCAGTGCATCAATAATCCCTGTCATACCAAGGATGAGACCTATCATGAGCTACAAACCACATGCATTTTGCTCTTCACTTCAATCCAACTGCAAGCTGGATCCTCTTCATGCCTTTATTTCTCATAGATTTCCGTAGGCGTGCTGCTTCATTCCATCTCCAGAAGCTGAATATACATTTGCTAAACCACATGAGATCCGATGCTCCTTGGTTCAAGCTCCATAATTTTCTTGGCTACTTCCTCAGCTAATGAAGCATTTTTATGGACTCTGCAAGCCCTTAACAATGTGGAACCACACACTTGCAGTTGGCTTTATTGCATCCTTAGATATAAATTATAGGCTTCGTCTAACTCTCCTGCACGTCCAAGGGTATCTGCAAGTGCTCCAACAATGCTCTAGAGTAGGAACAATTCCATAACGATCTGACATGCTATTGAAATACTTCCAGCCCTTATCCACCAATCCAGCATGACTGCATGCAGTCAGAACCGCGAGAAAAGGTGATATGATTAGGCTTCACATTTCCCAATTCCATTTTCTCAAACAGCACAAGAGCATCTCTTGCTGGACCATGCAGTGCATAACCCATGATCATAGCAGTCCATGATACAATGTCTGGTGAAGGCATCCTGTCAAAGATGCGGCGGGCAATGCTAATCTCCCCACATTTGCAGTACATATCGATCAGGGAGCTAGATATGAACACATTATCTTCAAACCCACCCTGGATCACATACGCGTGAAGCTGCTTCCCCAAGCGCAATGACGCCAAATTGCCACAAACAGGTATGAGGCTTGATAAAGTCACAGGCACAGGCCTAACACCAGCCTGCAGCATCCGACGAAATATTCCAAGAGCCCTCCTCAACTGAACCATTCTGTGCAGACCCTGCAAGCATGGAGTTCCACAGAATTGGGTCACGTGCCGGGAGATTGTGAAACACCTTAACAGAGCAATCTGTCCGATTGCAGTTCGCATACATATCAATCAGGCTACTGCCAACAAAAACATCTTTGTCAAATCCATGCCTGATCACAAAACCATGCACCTCCATGCCTCGCTTGACATCGGCACACTCTGCGAAGATGGGCAGCACACTGGATAAGGTGAACGTGTCAGGCCTGAACCCATCCCTCCACATCTTCCGGACCAATCCCAGCGCTTCCTGGTGCATCCCTTCCTCCGCGCAGCCTAGCACCAAAGTGTTCCAGGACACCACGTCCCTCTCGAGCATTTCGTCGAACACCTTGCGCACGCTGTCCAAAGCTGTTGATGATCCCGCTTCATCCATGCTAGTCACACCGGAGGAGTGGAGATAATCATCTGGGAGCTTGCAGTAGAAGTTGAGGAGGGCGTTAGCCGTGAAGCGGTCGGCGAATGCGCCCGGAGCGGATGGCCAGGCCGTGGAGGGAGGTGCCAAGGGCGCGGAAGCCGAGGGCGGTGCAGCACTTGAGCGCCGCCGGGAGGGAGGCCGGCACGGACGAGCGCGGCGCGGCGGAGGCGCGCATTCGGAGGAAGAGGGAGATGGCGTCGCGGAAGTGGCCCTGGGCGGCGGCCACGCGGATCTGGTAAGCCCATGAGGGGCGGAAGTGGCCATGGTGCATAGTCGGCCGCGGCAACCGACATGTCGGCGGCAGATGCTGTGGACGTGGACGCGGCGGCCGCCGCCGCGGCTGTGGAGGCAGGATGCCGCTATACCGGCGGCGGAGATCACGAGGTGACATTTCGATGGTGAGTGGGAAGGGATGGATATACGGTGGATATAGACAAAAGCTCATGCCGCCGCCGCGCGCTTCATCAGCCTGACGGAGGTCACGACGCAGCCACGCAGGCGCACCCGCCGGAGTTCATGCCGCGCCGCTCAACTTCCGGTCAGCTCACCCGCTGGGGCCAAGAGTGCAGACGACGGATGGGGCCCACTTGTCAGCCTCCGTTCTGAAGTTCGATGACAACTGGGCCCACTTGTCACTCCATGGATCGACCGGCGGCGTTTGGCGACGATGAAGATCACAAGATTCTGTGCCGGCGTGTGATTTTCGTTCTGTTCTGTTTAGGCCTTCTATCTTCGGAATTCGGAAAGTTTGATGAGAATTACCGCTTCCTATATTGCGATTTAGTCACATTTTTCTCTACTACTTAGAAAAAACAGAAAGAGAGAGTCGCATCCACCCCCTTGGTGGAAGCCACCCTGGTGAAGCCGAAAAAATATCTCCATCTACCCTCTTCTTTGAAATCTCCCGTCTGCCCGTCATAACACAGCGAAAAACTCTGCAACTGTTGTCCACATCCAGTCGATCGTGAGAGCACGCCCATCCCGTCCCGAGGTTGGTGAGAGCACCTCCAGATCGCTCGTCGGATCTCGGAACCCTCAGCCCTCACCTCCGCGTGATCGTGGCGAGCAGCATCCGGCCAGCAATCGCCCCTACCAGCGGTGTGGCAAGCAATCCCCGTCAAGTTGTCCGCCCTGTTTCCGTTCAACAATCTTGAGCAACACGGCGATTGCGGATCAAAGGATAGATGTCGATTGTTGCCCTTGGAGCGGCGTGCGGCCAGCAATCCCGTCCCGGCGTACGGGAGATAGGTAGCGTACCGGCCGTCGACCTCCCCCCTATTCCTGCAGTGCGCGTTTATCAATTGCATTGCGCAGCCATAATGCTTTTTAAATCTTCATCATGGTTTCGTCAATTGATGGAGTGTATTTTGTTTCGCAGATACTGGTGGAGGCAAGCGAGCGCATATGTAATGGTCACTGACGGCGAAACATAGAGTTGCCCAGAATTTAGTGTCTACTGCCTACCAAATGATATGTGCCATACCTAGCAGTCCATTTGATTTGATTGGTACAAATCCTCTTTAACTTGTCAAGTTTCTTCAACATTAAAATATACTGTTGGTAGGCTTGCAATGTCATTCTATCAAAAGATCAGACCCTGCATTCTTGGCCTTGGCTCGTTCCACATTTTAGGTTGCACTGTTTTGGTATATAATCAAACCGACTTGGTATGATCATGATTTTTCTGTTCTGCTGATGGATACCATAATTCATGAATACCACTCTGGGATTTGCATTCCTCCTCAAATTCTAGTGGATGCTACACTCTGATTATTGATGAAGATTAAAGCCCCCAGAATATTTGATTTCATTGTTTTCAACATGTAGACCATTACCATGCACCTATTGTGCTCGTGCTTGTGCATATATTCTTTTAATACAAATGTATGTCTCATGATTAAATGGAAGGGCCAGAAGGCGAAGGAGGTGGACGACCACTGGCTTCAAGCTTTGGTACACGGGGGCAACATCGGGTAGGAACGGCCGTAGTATCATGATCGATAGAAGCTTTAAGGACGGAGTTGTTGAGGTTAGGAGGCGAGCGGACCGGATTATCCTAGTTCGGTTGGTAGTTGGAGACTCGACTCTGAATGTGATTAGTGCCTATGCCCCTCAGGTAGGCCTCAGTGAGAGTGTGAAGAGGCAGTTCTGGAAGATCTGGGTGGTATGGTTAGCACCGTGCCTATCAGCGAGAAGCTCTTCATAGGAGCAGACCTCAACGGACATGTGGGGGCAACTAACGTAGGGTTTGAGCGAGTGCATGGGGCTTCGGGTATGGTTGCAGGAGCCAGGAGGGAGAGGATGTTTTGAACTTTGCGCTGGCCTACGACTTGTTGATAGCGAATACCTTTTTTAGAAAGAGGGAATCCCATCTAGTGACCTTTCATAGTGGACAACACTCGAGCCAGATCGACTTTATCCTTGCGAGGAGGGACGATAGACGTGATTGCCTAGATTGTAAGGTGATACCTGGAGAGTGTGTTGTCCCTCAACACAAGCTTGTGGTGGTGGACTTCCGTTTGCGAGTACGTGTCCATCAGGACAAACGTGCCAAGATGGCAAGAACGAAGTGGTGGAAGCTTAGAGGAGAAGCGGCGCAAAACTTTTAAGGGGAGAAGTAGAGGAGGGGCCTGGGACGAAGGAGAAGATGTAGACGACATGTGGCTAAAGATGGCAACATATGTTCGGCAAGGTGGCCGCAGAAGTCCTTGGTGTGAGTAGGGGAGGCAAACAGGAAGGGAAAGACACCTGGTGGTGGAACGAGGAGGTGCAGAGGGCTATTAAGGAGAAGGAGTGGTTCAAGCGCCTCCACCTTGATAGGAGTGCAGCTAACATCGAGGGCTATAAGGTAGCCGAAGAAGGCTGCAAAGCGAGCTGTGAGTGTAGCAAAGGTGTAAGGCTTATGATGACCTATATTCAAGCGGCTAGGCACGAAGGAAGGAGAGAGGGCATTTATAGGATGGCTAGGATTCGCGAGAGGAAGACAAGGTATATCAACCAAATCAAATGCATCAAGGATGAGACAGATCAACTTCTGGTGAAGGATGAGGAGATCAAGGACAGATGGCGAGAGTACTTTGACAAGTTGTTTAATGGGGAGATTGAGGGCCCTGCCCTTGAGCTAGATGACTCATTTTGACGATATCAACAGATGCTTTATGAGAAGAATCCAGGAGGCAGAGATCGGAGAGGCTTTGAAGAGGATGAAGGGCGGTTAAAGCGATGGGCCCTGATGGTATCCCATTGAGGTGTGGAGATGCCTAGGTGATAGAGCGACGATATGGTTAACTAAGCTTTTTAACCTCATCTTTCGGTCTAACAAGATGCCTGCAGAAATGGAGGAGAAGTATATTAGTACCGATCTTTAAGAACAAGGGAGACCGTTCAAAGTTGTACTAACTACCGTGGCATTAAGCTGATGAGCCATACCATGAAGCTCTGGGAAGAGGTTATTGAGCACCGTCTAAGAGGAGCGACGAGTGTGACCCAAAATCAGTTTGGAGTTTGGGTTCATGCCTGGAAGATCGACTATGGAGGCGATTTCTTAATCCGACAGTTGATGGAGAGATATAGGGAGCAGAAGAAGGACCTGCATATGTCTTTATTGACCTCGAGAAGGCGATGACAAAGTACCGAGAAATGTCATGTGGTGGGCCTTAGAGAAGCACAAAGTCCCAACGAAGTACATTACCCTCATTAAGGATATGTATAAGGATGCTATGACATGTGTCCGGACTTACGATGGCGACACCACTGACTTCCCTATTAGGATAGGCCTACATCAAGGGTCAGCATTGAGCCCTTATCTGTTTGCTTTGGTGATGGATGAGGTCACTAGGGATATACAAGGGGATATCCCTTGGTGCATGCTCTTTGCTGATGGTGTGGTGCTAGTCGATGAGAGTAGGGAATGTGTTAATGAGAAGCTAGAGCTATGGAGACGCACATTAGAGTCGAAGGGGTTCAGACTTAGCAGGACCAAGACTGAGTACATGATGTGCAATTTTAGTGGGACTAGGCACGAGGATGGAGACGTTAACCTCGACGGACAGGTGGTCCCCCAAAAGGATACTTTCGGTATTTAGGATCGATGTTGCAACAGGATGGCGACATTGATGAAGATGTTAAGCATAGAATCGCAGCAGGCTGGATGAAGTGGCGTCAAGCCTCTGGCATCCTCTGTGATCGGAGGGTGCCACAAAAGCTGAAGGGAAGTTCTATAGGACGGCGGTTCGACCGGTATGTGTATGGGGCGGAATGTTGGCCTACTAAAGGCGACATGTCCAGCAACTAAGTGTAGCAGAGATGCGGATGTTGCGATGGTCTTGCGGGTACACAAGAAGGGATAGAGTTCGGAATGAAGACATTCGAGAGAAGGTCGGGTGGCACCCATCGAGGAGAAATTGATCTAACATCGCTGAGATGGTTTGGACATGTCCAACGGAGGCCCCTGAGGCGCCGGTGCGGTATTGGGGTCCTAGGGCGGGCCAATAATATAAAGAGAGTAAGAGGTAGACCTAGATTGACTTGGGACGAAGCGGTAAATAGAGACCTTAAGGAGTGGGAGTATTTCCAAAGAGGTAGCTTTCGATAGGAGCGCTTGGAGAATAGCTATCAATGTTCCTGAGCCTTGAGCTTTGTTTCTTGGGTTTCATCTCTAGCCTGCCCCAACTCGCTTGGGACTAAAGGGCTATGTGTTGTTGTTGTTGTTGTAAATGTATGTCTCATGATTCTTACCATTGTTCTAGATATAGTAGATTGTTTTGTTTTACAACAACATAAATATATCATTGGATTGTTGTCTTTTTTATGTTCTATGTTTTTGTTATAGAATTTTGCATCACCCGTAGCAACGCACAGGCACTATACTAGTTGGTATAGTAGTCAGGGGTGCAGGCGGGACGGGTCGTGAACAGCCACAACCCGCTCGCACGGCCGCAAGACATTTTTTACACAAATGCGACAGCCACTAACCCGTAAGACCTATCCGAAGCGGATTGGTGGTTCTGGTGGCCAGGCCCACAAAAAACCACATGTTCCCGCAACCGCAACTGGCCAGCGACACAATGAGCTGGCAACGCGCCTCCACCACCGTCAGCCGTCGCCAGTGTAACACCCCTGGTGTTTAAAGCATAAATAAGAGTGATTAAACAAACTAAGAACTATAACCCCTGAAACTAAAATCACTGTAGGAATGGAGAATACACACGAGGGATGGTAAGTTTTGTACTCGTGCCTTGGTTCTTGAAATTTGAACCCTACAAAAACTCTTCTAGTACAAATCTAAACATCTTCCTTTACAAGTTGAACGGGCAAATTAAGTAATGCTCCTATGCCTAAAGTCTTAAGGACTAATGGCTCATAAGAAATCAAACACAGTGAAATTAATTCTAAACTAAGATACTAATGACCTTCTGAAGGCAAGGTTCTAATTTAATTATGATAAGAGTGTGCACATCACAAACGTCTATGAAAGGTGGTAGTTCTTTCTTGTTTCGAAACACCTTTCTTGGGAAAGTATTTTCTAATTGTAAAACCAAACCACTTTTCTCGAATGGAAGTTGGGTATATATAAAATGTGACATTGCAACCTTGGTGAGCTATGTATATCTCAGAGGCCTTATCCACCAAACATAGGAAATCAAGTTTGAAAGACCAACTTAACCATGAGATGAAAAACACACGGCCACACACCCTTTTTAAGGGAGCACACTTTGGGCTTATAAATAAAATAATATTTAGAGTGCTCTAATGCTCTTTAGTAAAATAAGTGTGAATGATTTAATGTTAGGGTTAAACACTTGGACTAATAAGCTTGCAGTCTATCATGGCCCTACATGTGGTAATCTTGTGATTTAGTAAATAAGATTTCGTTCACAACATGAGCTTCCATAAAATCCAAAGGATGTAAATTAATTAATAATTTAATTAAGTTATGTTGATAGTGACATAATTAAAGTAGAGCATGTGAAATAAGATAAGCATCTAACCTCTATGTATGTGTCCATGTTTTAACTTTAAGTTACAATAAGATGTTTACTCCCAAAATAAAGGGGTAGGGCTATAAATTGAAAATCTCTTTGAGTTAGCATACCTCTGATGTTTAGTGACACTATTGAAAGGTTCAAGAAAGGAGGGGAGGGTAATAAAATAATTAATAAAGGGAATTGGCAATACAAGGCAAAACAATGGAAAGGAAGCTATGAAATTACCAACTATTGACAAAAGGTGAAAACTTGGACTAACAATACCAAATGAGGAGTTATTTAAGACTTGAGTTTGGTCTTACAAAGCGGGCTTAGTACGCATAATAAAACACCTTTCCTTTTCTACCTGTGTTAGAATATCTTTGGAAGCAATTCGAATTATGGAAATTTAATTTGGATTAAAATTATGACTTGTAAAGAAAGCCCAAATTCTCTAATATAACTATGATGGGTAAAAGCTTATAAAAGACTAGGTCTCAAATGTGGAATTTACATCTTTTTCCCCCTATTTTTGGAGTTGAATTGCTAGGGCAAAAATTCATACCAAATTCAAATTCAAATCTTTTTGAATTTAAAACTGCACCTAAACCAAGAATGCTTTACAAATTTTCAAAACCCTCCACTGTAACACTGATGTTCTAAGGTTTCCAAAATGTATTTATCACAATTTTGGACCTCGGGAGCTATTTCTTTTAGAGCAAAACTTTAAATGGAAAATTTATTTCCTCTCTCTTACAGCCCGGCCCCACCTGTCATCCCCTTCTTCCTCCTTCACGCCACCTCTCTCCTCCCTGTCCTGCATGCAGTGGGCAGCATGGGAGGAGCGCCACGAGTCACCTGGCGCCAGCTCCTCCCTTCCCCACGCGAAATCCCATCTCTACCCCTCCCGGTCATCTCCTATTTAAGCTCAAGCTGCCCCAAACCCTAACCATTTTCTCCCCCTGCGCAGCAGCCACCATTGGCGCCATGGAAGCTCTGCTCGAGCTCGACCCCGGAGTTCTGCTGCCCCACGGCCTAAACCGCGCCGCCCCTGACCTTCCCCTCATCCTCCCCAACGAACCCAGCCGCCCTGCAGCCCTCTCCGGCCTGCAGAAACTGCCGCCATGGCCATCAATGGCTGCCGCCGCCCCTGCTCGCCGTCGCCCCCCTTCCCGGCCTCCAATCCCCCGGTCCAAGGTGGGGAATGGAAAGCCCTCGTCGCGGGTGATACTCCCCATGCCCTTCCCCCTCGCCAAGACCTCACCGCGGCGAGATTCCGCCGTCAATGGCCGGCCAAGGGCCTCCCTTCATCTTCTTCCTTCGCGGGTTCCCAATGTAAGATTCCAGGGCTTAGCTGTGAAGTTTTGAAAAGTATCAGGGGCTAGGACGAAATCTGGAATTGCAGATCTAGGGTTCCGGCTGTGAACTTGTAAATTCAATATAAAATCGTAGAAAAATCATAAAAATGCAAACCAAAATTCTTTGTACTCCTGGTGATGTATATTTCATTCCCTACACAGCATGTATATGCTTTTGTTGCTTGGTTCAGGCTCTAAAAATCAAACTTTGAAAATGAACTTTTGTGCATAATTCCTAAACTACAGCAGCTATGAAAGTGATCTTTGGATATGTTGTTACTCTAGTTACAAAGGCTTTGCAGTATCAATCTTGCATTGAGATATGTTTTCTAGCTCCAGATATAAATTGTTTAAGTTTATCTCAGCTGAAACATTGTTTGAATTTTAGAAATTATTCCCTTCAACAAAAATTAGCCAACTTGGTACAGTACTGTATCCACATTAACAACTATCTTAGAAAAATGCTAAACCCCATTTTTAGCTCTGTTAACATGCTTAAATAAATTGGAGTAAGAAAAAGAAGTAGCAATTGTTCAGCCCATGCTTGCTACTAAAACTGAGTACACACTGGCTAGATGAGCTACACATGACTTTGTTATGCTCCTATAAAAAGTTCACCCTATTTTCCTGTGTATTTATTTTTATAGGATTTAATATCGTCTCGTAGCGGCTGAAATGGTTGAAAATGTAGGAAATCTGAAAATTTAAATTACTTAATAGGATATGCTCAACCATGCTGCAGCAAACATAAGCATAATGACCTAAGTTATTTTATGAAGTTTCACTAGCATTCAAATTATAGGAATAGAACAACAAAGTGGAGTTCGAATCTTGTTTAATAGAAGAACAATTCTTTATCACACGCGCGTGGAAGTAAAATTTAGGGGAAAAACTAAAACTATCCAAAAACACCACCTGCGTTGCTAAATGAAGGAATAAAAGTATAATTTATATATGTACACAATCACCATCGAAAGTAAAAACCTTTATGGCCTCAAATGCCCGTGCTCTATTTGGAACATTGAAATCGCTGTAAATCTTATGCATATGCATCTCGTATAGATCCCGGAGGCATGCGTACCCGTCCCGGATTTCGAAGAAGGACCACAAGAAGGATGGGAGAATGCTGCGGGAAGCAAGTCGAACTAACCCTACCTAGCCCAGGCTTTGAGTCGAGCAAAAAGGCAAGCCCCGGAGCATGACCTAAATCTTACTAAATTATGCACTTGAATTCTCTATGTTTGTGCATTTACGTTTCTAGGAGTTGATTGAATACCATAGCTGCAATATTTTCCTAGTACTATGACTTGCAATACTAGTATGAAAGGTTCGGTAGAGCATTGCTGTAGGTTCGTTACAAGTCGAGTGATTTCCTGTCACTCGCGAGACATAGGAATTGTTCGTCTTTACTTATGTTGGAATCATAAGGATTGACGGGCGGGAGGATAGATGTAGATCTCCCGTCCGTGTTTGATAATTGGTTAAGGTCGGAAGGTGTGGATACTAAGTCAAGTTTTTGAACGTACCACATGCATGCCGGTATATGGGAGCCGGTAAGCCCGGTACCAGATTGAGCAGCTAGGGCCGATAGCCATCTCTCCTTGGAACCTTTGTTTTCCCTTGCCGTACACTCGTGGATGTATGCGTGATGCTGTGAGTGAAGCAGTAAACCTTCATCCTAAGGAAGTGGACCCGGTTCCGAATTGTGGATCGATGGGAAAGGTTGGGAAATGCTTGTACCTTTTATCGCAAGCAGAGTATCCGTGTGTGTTGGGTTTCCCCTGGCCAGGTAGCACAAATTCGGTTCGAACTGTCCGCTTCTCGCGGTTAATGAGACTGCTTGACCGTCAGGCCACATCGAGTAATAAGTGGAATTTGAGATTATGAAATTGTTCTATGAATTAAATTGTATTGCTACATTGTATGCTTAGAGAGGATGCTAATCTAGAATGGTTAAATTTATTAGAATATGGTGCTAAAACTTGAAAGCAAGGATCTACCTTTAGTTGCTTTTTGGCAAACAAACCCACCAGCCAAAAGCCTTCATTGTCTAGATGTCGGTGATGTAGTTTTCACCCGACGGGTAAGCCTTGCTGAGTATTAGTATACTCAGCCTTGCTTGTGGCACTATTTTACAGGTATAATTCTGGATGTGGATGCTATGACTTGGCCTACCCAGGTTCCACCTGGCTGGCACATCGAATGGGTCCCGTCCTCTGGCGAGGATCGGGAGGAGTAGCTTCGTGGCAGGCTTCATCACGGAGTTACTTGTTCCGTCGTTAGGATTATTACTTCCGCTGCAATGAACTCTAATTTCAGTTATGTGAACTTTAAATTCCGCTGCAAGACTTGTACTCTGTTTTTAAATTGATCTCGGTTTGTAATAACTACCTTATCTATGTGTGTAACTTAATTTGTGGGATGTTGTAATCTCTGGAACTCACCTTCGTGTGGGCCTGCTGCTGTTACGATCTAGTTAAGTACGTGGTTTAATCGGGTTTAATCCGACGGCGCTCCAGCTTATTCCGGATTAAGTGCCTGACTACGTGATTAGTGGTCCAAGGGGTACTTAACTTGGAATAATTTCGGAGTGTCCGCCACAGCTGGCATCAGAGCCGAAACAGCGCACCGGAGAGAGCAACAGACCTTTAATAAACAATTTTTGAATAAAATTGCCAACTCGTGCTTCCGACGCGTGTTTGCGAAGGAAGGTATTATTAGGACCGCTAAGGATGTTACCTAGAGCGTGGAAGCCTATGTGGGTTAAGAGACCACGATATGATAGGTGGCAAATAGTATATTATACTGACTTCCAGCACATTTCATTCTGTCATTTACTTTACGCAATGGTGGGCGCAAGGTACGGCGATTGCTGTAACGTACCACGGCACTATATGAAAATATAGTGGCGGCACATAGTCAATACGCTGTGATGGCGTATGAAAATAGAATAGGATGGTGGGCGCAAGGTACGGCGATTGCTTAGCGTACCACGGCATCATATGTAAATTGATGGCGGCACAAAGTCAATACGCTATCTCAATAGCGTATGAAACTGTCAATATGTTGCCTCGGTGACATATGAACATTGCCCGTTCAATGTTAAACGTTCGGGTGCCACCTCTATAGTGGGTGGTAATGAATGGAGACGCTTTCGTGAGTGCTGGCACGAAAGGTTGATTATATATGCTCTGGAATGGAATTTTCTGCAGGTACACTAACCGCGATTCCGTATGTTGAACGGTTAGAGAAGTTCGACTAGTTAATATAGGGAGAGACGGATATTGCCTAGCCACCGGCACTAACTTCGTATGCCAAAAGTTATTGGCATGTGTGTGGAGAGAACGAATAGGACGCTCATGCATTGCATCTCGCTGAATTAATATCAAAATTTTAACACTTGACCAAATTGAAACCGCCATGAAAGAAATTGAAATCAAAACACAAACTCCTGCTGGGAACAATCTGTTGCACCCTTAATTCGAAACTGAAAACGTTGTCAAATGAAAAAGTGTTCAACATGAGAGTTGTCATAAATATCATGAAGTTTATGCTGTAGAAATTTCAACCAATTTGGTTCAGTAGATTAAGAGTTATGCTTGAATGGTAACCCCCTGTCTGCTGGAATTTCTGGGAACAACAGGTTAGAAAATGGATTTTTGGCACCCTCTTAACAGCAGTTTTATGCTAGAGGCTTACAATGGAAGTTGTCACAAATTTTGTCTAGTTTATGCTGTCAAAATTTCCACAAAATTGGTTCAGCCAATTAAAAGTTATGCTCAAATACCAACTTCCTGTCTGCTGGACTTTCAGCAGAAAGTTAATTAAAAAGATTGGGGTTTTGCGCCACCTAGATCACTCGTTCTGTTTTTGTGTTGAACTAAAAAGTTCTTGGAAGTTTATATAAACTGTATTTTTGGTCAGTTGGTAATGTTTGGGCTTATAGATTTTGAGATATGAAATTTTCCCTACTCTGTCCATAATCTGATTACTTTCTTTAAATATATGTCGGTTCTCCCTTTAATTTGAGTGTCTATATTGCTGCCGCCTCACTGTAGCTAGCTCTGCTGTGGCATCTCTAAATTTTAAACACTTAAATAGCTACAATTAAGTTAAGGGATGCAAGACTTTTGGACAAGTAAAACTCGAAAAATGAACCAAATACCGACTTCCTGTCTCGCTGAAAATTCTGGGGACAGTCGTTGAGAATGTGAATTTTGCACCATCTTAACCTCAAATTGAAGAAATGCTGAACAGTAAAATTTGTACAATTATGTTAGGAACAATCTGGTGAAGTTTGGGAAATTTAGGGATGTTAAATTTTTGGCTATGGAATATTTACTTACTATCCCAAATCTGCCTTGTTTCGTCTCCTTCATGCCAAATTCCATAATCTGACAGAGGAATTAGTAAACTAAGCACAAGGTCAAATTTATATAAACTATCAGTGGGGAAGTTATTCTAAAGTCTGGCTACCCTCCTGCTGCCACACTTTGGAAACCGACGAACAAATCATGAGTGGTGCAATTTCAGTTTGTTTAGACAGAGACAACCCGGCGCTGCGTTGTATATATGCTCGGAAGACGACTGCATCTTACACCGTGCATTATATCAGTATGTGTGTTGAGTGATTGGGAGACTTGTTGGAATGAAACTAATATTAAAACATAGCAACAGAAATAAATAGGAAGTGAC
The DNA here is from genome assembly GCA_015342445.1 of Digitaria exilis. Taxonomy (NCBI): domain Eukaryota; kingdom Viridiplantae; phylum Streptophyta; class Magnoliopsida; order Poales; family Poaceae; genus Digitaria; species Digitaria exilis. Next base: position 7,841 of record JACEFO010003156.1, on the reverse strand, counting down.
CGGAAATATTTATATTCTGAAAAACAGCCGTATGTATTTACTGCTGAACTCAGCTTGTTTACTGTGTGCCTTTGGGCAGCAAAGAGACTATAGCCACGACAAAGCTTGGGCCATGTGCTAAACAAGAGTATTTTTTGGCACAACTAGTAAAGCTCAAAAGTTGCATGTTTTGGAGTTTTGAATTACTAAAACTGACTTTAGAAACTTAAGATTGCAACTAGAAGTGTTAGACTCCCATTATTTCGTTCATAGCCTATGAGTAAGAATTATGTCAAAGACTTTCCCATGAAGATGCTATGTCTGGACTAAATGATGGTTATCAAAGCCGATTAGAAAATTTAGAGGAACACTCACAAAGGTTCAGCCCCGAGGGAATAAGGAAACTAGAGTTATAGGCAGAATTATCAAAGTTCGGTGGGCTGAAAATCCCTCTAAACCGAGAAGCCTAGATTGAAGGTTTTGACGCAAACTTAATTACTAGGTCAGCGTCTGAGAGGCAAACCAATGCGTAGATTACCAAATTCCCACTAACTGGCTAAGGACGAGAATTTTTGGATGCTGGAGCAAGGAGCTATGAATTCTCTTCTACGGAAACACAATCTGTCCAGAGTAATTCTTCTTTAATTTTAATCTCTAATATCCTCCACATCTACGCTACTTAAGACACCTGACCAAACGCCAAGGCAATATGGACTACTTCAATCCATTCTCTTTGTCCTAACCCTTTTAGACACTTGATCCGCTTATGAAATAGGAGAATGTAATGACTTAGGATCGCACGTAGTTTCCCCGTGGGCGTAATCATTAAATTAATAAGTTAGTTAAGGGTGGATCAAGAACTTTGAGCTTAGAGGAGTATATGGGTATGCAATGACTTGAACCAACAATGTAAATATAGGGGTGTCAGGTATAACAATGTCCTATTACATGATGTGTTAGGATCCGAACCCTCGACCTCCCTTATTGCTCGATTCCATACACCTCAACTCTCACATCTTGATTAAATTATTATCCCTAACTCTCACATGCCGCGTGATTTTGATTACCCGCCACTCTCGGCTTTTGGTTCCACATACTCAACTACCTTGATTTCTTGATCCTTGAATCCTTGTTTTGTTCTTGCTCAAGGAAATAAATATAAATGAGAACAAGACGTGAATTGGGTCAAGGTCACATTTGTATGCATAAAGGTTATCTGTACCTTCTTCATGCAATGGAATCATCCCGAGTAATTCATGTGCATGGGCATTGCATACCATTAACATGTCATTTGCACCATGAAAATCTTTTGGTACCTAACCACATGTGCATCTAACCCATGAATGCTTCACCCCCCTGGTGTCAATGGGTTGTCCCCTCTGAATTATTGTGGTATTGTATTCCCTAACCATGGTGCCGTGATGGAACCTAGGACCTCGTGTGTGCGCTGCAGCCACACGCTTGAGTCGCTTGGAGCACACTGGTATCTTGGTATGTGGTAATATGACCCACAAGGACCTTAGTGACAACCCAAATCGATACTTCCTTACTCTCCCAAATTGTTCCGCATGATGAATTTTAATTATGTGGTGTGAGGTCTACTAACTCGCATCACGCATGTACATCATACTCTCATAAGCATATGCACCATTACGCTCATGTGCATGTGCATCATATCATGTGCACCTCATCATGAACATGCCATGTATACCATGGTAAAGTGCAATAAGTTTGGCAATTTAGCAATTAAGATAAAAATTTGAGCAGAATTTTTCCAAAAATTTCCATGTCACACCCACCTTTTCTAGTGCATTCCCTCATTGCCATAGGCAAATATTTTTATTGCCCCACTCTTCCTTTTAGCTCATCTTAGAAATTGGGCGGCAACCCCGTGTAAACGTCATGCCATGATCGTCTAGTAGGATGTGGGCTAGTTTTAAAAATCTTTTGAGCACTCTTGTCATCTCATAACCTCGTTGTTCATTAACCCTCCCCCAGAGTTTATTCCTAGTTCTTGTTGATATAAAGTGGGTAAATCATTGATTAATTAAGACCTACAGTTGGTTAAGCGTCTGCCTACGACTAGCTATAGTCTCAAAAGATCACCTTTGCCTACTGTTTCTCCCACCATCACCGCAGGGTCTCAAGGGCCAGTTGACCCCCTCCGTATCCGTGCGTCGTGTGCTCTGCCCCGTTTACCAGTCCACTATCACCTTCGTCGTTTTTCCCCTACCGCGGCTGGCCAACACTACCCCCAGTTGCCGTCGTACCATCGTCCCGTCACCCGGGGAATCTCACTACCGGCCACTACCAAGCCACGCGCCACCAAAAGTCCATTGCCATTGTCGGCCCCTACCTCCGGCCGTCGATAAATGCAGCCTCTCCAATGGCTGCCATCACTCCATGGTGCTCCACTTGAATCACACCACTCCACCGCTCTCGCCTCTCTACGGTAAACTCCACGGTACCCCAAACTGCCCATTCCCCGTCGCGTCCTCCGTTCTTGGACCAGCAAACTCTGCCTCCACCTCCTCGTAAAGCCACGAGGAAGTGCCCCTCTCGGCAACCCACCTTGACGGTTAACCAAGATCCACGGCACCAACTTCATCGAAGGAGGAGTTCGCGCAGAAGTCACCGGAGGATTCCGCAAGAATTAAGTCGACGAACAAGGAAGGATTCGACTTTTCGACATCATCCATGGCTTGCCCCTTCTTTCCGCCGAATGGCCCTGGAGTTCCCTGGACAATAATGGTGTATTACTTTTGTCTTGTATGCCAGATCTTGATGCTCTTAGCTTTCCACATCTACATTCATCGCCCGCTCCCACATGAACGACGTTGATGTTGCACCGGAGATCTGGAATCAGTTACCATCTCCGAGCAGTAAACCTGTAAGAACCTGGGTGCGTTGTATCTGCGTTTCTTTGACCAACACCTTTTCCTTCCAATAAAATGTCCACCTTTCCTCCCTGTGCGAATCTCGGGACGAGATTCTTTTAAGGGGGGTAGGCTGTAACACCCCTGGTGTTTAAAGCATAAAGTAAGAGTGATTAAACAAACTAAGGAACTATAACCCTGAAACTAAATCACTAGTAGGAATGAGAATTACACACGAGGATGGTTAAGTTTGTACTCGTGCCTTGGTTCTTGAAATTTGAACCCTACAAAAACTCTTCTAGTACAAATCTAAACATCTTCCTTTACAAGTTGAACGGCAAATTAAGTAATGCTCCTATGCCCTAAAGGTCTTAAAGGACTAATGGCTCATAAGAAATCAAACACATGAAATAATTCTAACTAAAGATACTAATGACCTTCTGAAGGCAAGGTTCTAATTTAATTATGAATAAGAGTTGTGTGCACATCACAAACGTCTATGAAAGGTGGTAGTTCTTTTTCTTGTTCGAAACACCTTTCTTTGGAAAAGTATTTTCTAATTGTAAAACCAAACCACTTTCTCGAATGGAAGTTGGGTATATATAAAAATGTGACATTGCAACCTTGGTGAGCTATGTATATCTCAGAGGCCTTATCCACCAAACATAGGAAATCAAGTTTGAAAGACCAACTTAACCATGAGATGAAAAACACACGGCCACACACCCTTTTTAAGGGAGCACACTTTGGGCTATAAATAAAATAATATTTAGAGTGCTCCTAATGCTCTTTAGTAAAATAAGTGTGAATGATTTAATGTTAGGGTTAAACACTTGGACTAATAAAGCTTGCAGTCTAATCATGGCCTACATGTGGTAATCTTGTGATTTTAGTAAATAAGATTTCGTTCACAACATGAGCTTTCATAAAATCCAAAGGATGTAAATTAATTAATAATTTAATATAAGTTATGTTGATAGTGACATAATTAAAGTAGAGCATGTGAAATAAATAAGCATCTAACCTCTATGTATGTGTCCATGTTTTAACTTTAAGTTACAATAAGATTTTTACTCCCAAAATAAAAAGGGGTAGGGCTATAAATTGAAAACTCTCTTTGAGTAGCATACCTCTGATGTTTAGTGACACTATTGAAAGGTTCAAGAAAGGAGGGAGAGGTTAATAAAATAATTAATAAAGGGAATTGGCAATACAAGGCAAAACAATGGAAAGGAAGCTATGAAATTACCAACCTATTGACAAAAGGTGAAAACTTGGACTAACAATACCAAATGAGGAAGTTATTTAAGACTTGAGTTTGGTCTTACAAAGAGGGCTTAGTACGCATAATAAAACACCTTTCCTTTTTCTACCTTGTTAGAATATCTTTGGAAGCAATTCGAATTATGGAAATTTAATTTGGATTAAAATTATGACTTGTAAAGAAAGCCCAAATTCTCTAATATAACTATGATGGGTAAAAAGCTTATAAAAGACTAGGTCTCAAATGTGGAATTTACATCTTTTTCCCCCTATTTTTGGAGTTGAATTGCTAGGGCCAAAAATTCATACCAAATTCAAATTCAAATCTTTTTGAATTTAAAACTGCACCTAAACCAAGAATGCTTTACAAATTTTCAAACCTCCACTGTAACACTGATGTTCTAAGGTTTCCAAAATGTATTTATTCACAATTTTTGGACCTCGGGAGCTATTTCTTTTAGAGCAAAACTTTTAAATGGAAAATTTATTTCCTCTCTCTTACAGCCCGGCCCCACCTGTCAGTCCCCTTCTTCCTCCTCACGCACCTCTCTCCTCCCTGTCCTGCATGCAGTGGGCAGCAATGGAGGAGGCGCCACGAGTCCCTGGCGCCAGCTCCTCCCTTCCCCACGCGAAATCCATCTCTACCCCTCCCGGTCATCTTCCTATTTAAGCTCAGCTGCCCAAACCCTAACCATTTTCTCCCCCCTGCGCAGCAGCCACCATTGGCGCCATGGGAAGCTCTGTGCTCGAGCTCGACCCGGAGTTCTGCTGCCCACGGCCTAAACCGCGCCGCCCCTGACCTTCCCCTCATCCTCCCAACGAACACCAGCCGCCCTGCAGCCCCTCTCCCGGCCTGCAGAACTGCCGCCATGGCCATCAATGGCTGCCGCCGCCCCTGCTCGCCGTCGCCCCCTTCCCGGCCTCCAATCCCCCGGTCCAAGGTGGGGAATGGGAAAGCCCTCGTCGCGGTGATACTCCCCATGCCCTTCCCCCTCGCCAAGACCTCACCGGGCGGCGAGATTCCGCCGTCAATGGCCGGCCAAGGGCCTCCCTTCATCTTCTTCCTTCTGCAGGGTTCCCAATGTAAGATTCCAGGGGCTTAGCTGTGAAGTTTTGAAAAGTATCAGGGGCTAGGACGAAATCTGGAATTGCAGATCTAGGGTTCCGGCTGTGAACTTGTAAATTCAATATAAAATCATAGAAAAATCCTAAAAATGCAAACCAAAATTCTTCGTACTCCTGGTGATGTATATTTCATTTCCTACACAGCATGTATATTCTTTTGTTGCTTGGTTCAGGCTCTAAAAATCAAACTTTGAAAATGAGCTTTTGTGCATAATTCCTAAACTACAGCAGCTATGAAAGTGATCTTTGGATATGTTGTTACTCTAGTTACAAAGGCTTTGCAGTATCAATCTTGCATTGAGATATGTTTTCTAGCTCCAGATATAAATTGTTTAAGTTTATCTCAGCTGAAACATTGTTTGAATTTTAAAAAATTTTTCCCTTCAACAAAAAATTAGCCAACTTGGTACAGTACTGTATCCCACATTAACAACTATCTTAGAAAAATGCTAAACCCCATTTTTAGCTCTGTTAACATGCTTAAATAAATTGGAGTAAGAAAAAGAAGTAGCAATTGTTCAGCCCCATGCTTGCTACTAAAACTGAGTACACACTGGCTAGATGAGCTACACATGACTTTGTTATGCTCCTATAAAAAGTTCACCCCTATTTTCCTGTGTATTTATTTTTTATAGGATTTAATATCGTCTCGTAGCGGCTGAAATGGTTTGAAAATGTAGGAAATCTGAAAATTTAAAATTACTTAATAGGATATGCTCAACCATGCTGCAGCAAACATAAGCATAATGACCTAAGTTTATTTATGAAGTTTCACTAGCATTCAAATTATAGGAATAGAACAACAAAGTGGAGTTCGAATCTTGTTTAATAGAAGAACAATTCTTTATCACACGCGCGTGGAAGTAAAATTTAGGGGAAAAACTAAAAACTATCCCAAAAACACCACCTGCGTTGCTAAATGAAGGAATAAAAAGTATAATTTATATATGTACACACAATCACCATCGAAAGTAAAAACCTTTATGGCCCTCAAATGCCCGTGCTCTATTTGGAACATTGAAATCGCTGTAAATCTTATGCATATGCATCTCGTATAGATCCCGGAGCATGCGTACCCGTCCCGGATTTCGAAGAAGGACCACAAGAAGGATGGGAGAATGCTGCGGAAGCAAGTCGAACTAACCCTACCTTAGCCCAGGCTTTGAGTCGAGCAAAAAGGCAAGCCCCGGAGCATGACCTAAATCTTACTAAATTATGCACTTGAATTCTCTATGTTTGTGCATTTACGTTTCTAGGAGTTGATTGAATACCATAGCTGCAATATTTTCCTAGTACCTATGACTTGCAATACTAGTATGAAAGGTTCGGTAGAGCATTGCTGTAGGTTCGTTACAAGTCGAGTGATTCCTGTCACTCGCGAGACATAGGAATTGTTCGTCTTTACTTATGTTGGAATCATAAGGATTGACGGGCGGGAGGATAGATGTAGATCTCCCGTCCGTGTTTGATAATTGGTTAAGGTCGGAAGGTGTGGATACTAAGTCAAGTTTTTGAACGTACCACATGCATGCCGGTATATGGGAGCCGGTAAGCCCGGTACCAGATTGAAGCAGCTAGGGCCGATAGCCCATCTCTCCTTGGAAACTTTTGTTTTCCCTTGCCCGTACACTCGTGGATGTATGCGTGATGCTGTGAGTGAAGCAGTAAACCTTCATCCTAAGGAAGTGGACCCGGTTCCGAATTGTGGATCGATGGGAAAGGTTGGGAAATGCTTGTACCTTTTATCTCAAGCAGAGTATCCGTGTGTGTGTTGGGTTTCCCCTGGCCAGGTAGCAACAAATTCGGTTCGAACTGTCCGCTTTCTCGCGGTTAATGAGACTGCTTGACCGTCAGGCCACATCGAGTAATAAGTGGAATTTGAGATTATGAAATTGTTCTATGAATTAAATTGTATTGCTACACTTGTATGCTTAGAGAGGGATGCTAATCTAGAATGGTTAAATTTATTAGAATATGGTGCTAAAACTGAAAGCAAGGATCTACTTTAGTTGCTTTTTGGCAAACAAACCACCCAGCCAAAAGCCTTCATTGTCTAGATGTCGGTGATGTAGTTTTCACCCGACGGGTAAGCCTTGCTGAGTATAGTATAATTCAGCCTTGCTTGTGGCATTATTTTACAGGTATAATCTGGAATGTGGATGCTATGACTTGGCCTGCCCAGGTTCCACCTGGCTGGCACATCGAATGGGTCCGTCCTCTGGCGAGGATCGGGAGGAGTAGCTTCGTGGCAGGCTTTATCACGAGGACTACCGGGTTTCGTTCGTTAGATTATTTATTCCGCTGCAATGAACTCTAATTTCAGTTATGTTGAACTTTAGGATTTCGCGCAAGTTTGTGTACTCAGATGTTTTTAATTTGCACTCGGTTTGTAAATAACTACTTCTCTATGTGTGTAAGTTAATTTGTGGAATGTTGTAATCTCTGGAACTCACCTTCGTGTGGGCTGCTGCTGTTACATCTAGTTTAAGTACGTGGTTTAATCGGGTTTAATCGACGGCGCTCCAGCTTATTCCGGATTAAGTGCCGACTAGTGGATTAGTGGTCTGGGGGTACTTACTTGGTAATATTTCGGAGTGG